>BQNB010106496.1:0-23376 GCA_026074375.1 Tanacetum coccineum | reverse complement strand
AATATAAAACTATTATTTTATGAAACGAGCAATAAATCTGAATAAAATATTACCTTCAGAAAATACGAGTTCTCACAATGTGGAGGGAGTCACTCTTGTCGACATGAAAGACAGATGGAGATGGTCTTTAGAAGGCTGCGGTGATTTTTCAGTCGCTTCAGTTAGGAAGGTTCTTGATGACAGTTTGTTACTTGCAGTTTCTTTCAAAACTCGCTGGATAAAAGTCGTGCCTATCAAAGTCAATATTCTCGCTTGGAAAGTTAGGTTGGATAGCTTACCTACTAGATTGAACATCTCTAAAAGAGGTATGGACATTGAGTCTATTTTATGTCCTCTATGCGACCAGAATGTGGAATCGACTAGTCATATTTTCGTTATTTGTCCTATAACTACAGAGGTTTTCCGTAAGATTTTGCTTTGGTGGGAGATTAATGTTACGATGGTTTCATCTTATGACGAATGGTTAGAGTGGCTGTTGAATATACGTCTTCATTCTAAACATAAAAAGCTATTCGAAGGTGTTTGTTATGTCATGTGGTGGTACGTTTGAAATTTCCGTAACACGAGCATTTTCGGTTTGGTTCGTCCTTCAAAGACGATTATATTTGATGAGGTGGTCGCTCGTTCATTTATTTGGTGTAAACATAGATGTAAGATTTTTTTTAGTTGGGTAGATTGACTTAAAAACCCTCGTCTTGTTTCTTTGTAATTTTTAACTCCTTGCTAATTTTCCTTTATAAATTCCGCCGTTAAAAAAAATCATGTTTTTCGTTCAAAATCACATTCGGTCATCCAACCGGTTTATGATTCAATCAGACGGATCAACCCGGGCTTTGAAACACTGATTAAATCTAAATTTATCCGTTCACGAGCAATAAATATAGACAGACCCTTCATATTTATTGTGCTCCACAAGTTTCCATAATTTACTTTATGATATTTTTAGCACTTGAAAAGTCAAGTATTAAATTATAACATTCAAGATTATTACTTTTCTGATAAGAATAAAATATTCTTGATTTGGACACTTCTATTCTTTACTCACTCTCATAATATTCTATTTATATCTATAGAAACCACATATAAAAAACAATTCTTTCATATCACAATCACAATCTTGTAAAACACATGCACCACTTGCTTTTGGTACATAAAATATGACAACCCATAATAATAAAGAAGTCATGTATGTATACAAACTCGACACCGGAAACCACCCATCAACACCATTACCATCCACCACCACCACCACAAAGAAGTCGATTACACGAGCATTGGGCGCGTTATTACGAAGATCCAAAACGAACCGAGAAAAAAACAGCCATCACGTTTCTAGTAAAGAAGATACAAAGGAAGTGGTTCTTGATCAAGACTCGTCAAGAAAATCGTGTACAACAATCGACAATGCTAGGACGTCGAATTCAACGTTCGAAGACGTCAAGAAGCAAGAGCGGATTTACAAGTAAAAATACTAACCCTAAAATTTTATCTACGAAAAAAAATGGGTTATTTTTCCTTGAGTAAACTGCAAAAATCATCCCTGTGGTTTGTAGTATGTGCCACTAATCATCCCTAGCCGATACTATTGGCACTAATCATCCCTAAGTTGTGAAACGTTCGGCAAAATTCATCCCTAGAGGGATGATTTTTGTAAAACTTTTTGTAAAACTTTTTGCAAAAATCATCCCCAATAAGGATGATTTTTGCAGGACATTTGGCACTCAAGGATGATTAGTGCCAATAGTATCGGCTAGGGATGATTAGTGCCACAAACTACAAACCACAGGGATGATTTTTGCAGTTTACTCTTTTTCCTTTTATAAAACTCTAAACGTAGTTTTTTATTTGTCCATTTCTAATATGTACTTTTTTCTAGAGCTGAGTTACTAAAAGACGGTTAAATCAATATTAACCGTCTTTATAATAACTCAGTCGTAGGAAAAATTACTACAAACATATACATTTATTGCCTTTTCATATTACATTATGTTAAATTGTTAATATATTTTCCCATGATAACAGGAAAACGGTTTCATTGATTGAAGAAGGGAGAAAAACGGTATCAGGAATCGAAGAGAGGAAACCGGTGTCTCGAGTTGAGGTGGGTCGAAGATCGGTGGAAAATAGAGCGGATATGGTGATGATAAACGTGGGTGAAATAGCGGAGTTGCTTCAAGTGCGGGTGATAGTAACGGACATGCCTGGGTTCATGCAAGTCCATGCATTTAGGTGTGCTAGACAAACTTTTGATAGTTTGGAGAAATTTAGCCCTAGGCAGATTGCTTTAAACATGAAAAAGGTATGTATTTTCTACTTTGTTTGCGAGATATTCAAGTTTTGAATGCATCATATTCAAGGACGGAACTTAAACGTTGTTAGTGAAGTGGTCAACTTGAAAATATTTATTTTAGAGAGACCGATACATAATTTATTGAAAATTTTGTATTAAAGATGACTAAAACCATATATAAAATGTACATAAGGTCAAAATATTTGGGAGCTCACGACCCCCTCAGTCTCTTCTAAGTTCTTCACATTTTCTCGTTATAAGTAATATTTATAAAAAATTAAGATGTTACGCCATCGTAAACTTTTATAATGGTTTATAATTGATTTATGTAAATAACTTATTGGCTATATACACTTTCCATTATATAATACCAATAGTTTGAAAAGTAGAAACTTTTTTGTTGTTAATATAATAGAGTTGCAAGTTATAGTTTGACTATGAGAGTATGAGATGTGTACACTTCTTTTTATTTAAAGAATTGAATAAAATAAATAGATTTGTGACTTTATTTTTTATAAAGTGAACATGTTTGCAAGATTAAGTCATGCTTACTTAGTGGCACTTTAAAGTGTCCTAACACTCTGTTCTCGAGTTTAATTTTGAAGGGAAAAGAAATGATACTTAAGCAAAATTGTATTCTTGAGTTTTTTTAAGAAAGGAAAAGAAAGGAAATGAAAGAAAATTGTTGGCTAAAACTTTCCTCTCAAAAATGAGAGGAAATGGAAAGAAAGTAATATTTTACATGTCAAAAGTCATAATTGTCCTTACTTTTTTAACTTGAAACCTCTCAAACATGGGCATAATTGTAATTGAATCAACTTTTTTCTTTTCTTTTCCTTCAACTCAAGAACACAATTATTTTTATTAACTACTTAAATTTTTCTTTCCTTTACCTTTCTTTTCTTTTATTTTACTTTCTTTTCTTGTGGTTTAAAACTCGAGAACGCAGCGTAAGTAGTTGTATTTTACTAGTAATAGAATTATTGTGTATGTCATATAAAAACAAATAATCAAGTTGTTCTCCATTTTAAAATGATTATATTTGCAAGGTGTATGCAAAATTATTGGTTAGGCTACCAAACTAATCATGTGCCGTATGATTCAATCCTTTCTTTTTGACTAACCCCTGTGTACACAACTAAAATGATATGTTTAAAGAGTAAATCGCATAAATCGTCCCTAAAGTTTGGTCAAATTGCATGTTTCGTCCCAAACGTTACGAAAGTGCAATGATCGTCCCTGTGGGGAATCTTTGGTGCAAGTATCGTCCCTGTGGGGAAACCTTTGGTGCAAGTATCGTCCATGTGGGAAAATATTTGGGGAATCCTTTGGTGCAAGTATCGTCCCTGCGGGGACGATACTTGCACTAAAAGTTCCCTACAGGGACGATCGTTGCACTTTCGTAATGTTTGGGACGAAACATGCAATTTTGCTAAACTTTAGGGACGATTTATGCAATTTACTCATGTTTAAATTTAAGAATCATTGTAGGGGTGATCGTTTAACCTTATTCGTTGACTTATGTGATTTCGGCTTATTTTTTATATAAGTAAATTTTCTGATTTAAAATAATATCTAGGCCATAAAAAACCAAAAGTCTCAAAATAAGCTAAAAATAATGAGTTTATAAAAGATAGTCGAATTCACATTAACTCGGAGGTCTTAAATAAGCTTTAACAAGCACACCTTAAATATCTAAACTTCTCAAGGCGTATGTAGTGAGCAGGTTGATTTTTTCGATTTGGGTTTACAAAACAAATTATCTTTGTTTATACCATAAACTAAGTAATTAAGGGCGGACTGAGGGGGGTTTCCGGGATGCACAGAAACCTCATAGATTTTTCTTGCACGGTGTAAAATTGTGTCATATATACTGATTTTTCTAAAATGAAACAGGTACTTAGTTTTTGCGTTACGATTTCAATACCCACCATAAAATGAACCTAATAACTTTTGGTTTTTGATCCGCCACTATATGAAATTTTGGTTCATAAAGTCTGCAGCTAATTTTTTAGTGGTGATCTGAATTTAACTAAATATTTTGTGTGCAGGATTTTGACAAAGTGTATGGGCCGGCCTGGCATTGCATAGTGGGCTCAAGTTTTGGGTCATTTGTGACCCATGCAACCGGCTGTTTTCTTTATTTTTCTATGGAAAACTTATATATTTTAGTTTTCAAAACAAAAGTACAGAAAAATGTGAACAACTTACATTGAATTCAAGAAATAGAAGAAAAAAATAAGGTCCTAAACATGAATTTTGGTAAAAGTCAATATAAATATTTATGATTCTCTTCAGAAAAATGTAGATATTTTTTGTATAATTTGCGCATGTTTTTCAATCGCTTATATTGTCTACTACTTAGATTTGTACATGAAAGAAAATTGTTGAGTGCATTTTCTTGCTTTTTTAGTGTGTTTGAAATTGTTTTATGTGTGGAAAAAACGTAAGTGAGACTCGACATATTAAAAGAGTTGTTTTGTTACTTTATTACAAACATATTACCATGTAAACTCCCGCGGGAGATTAGTTCACTCGACAAAGACGTTAGGAACTCTTCGTAGTAAAACAAAAAAAAAACCATATTACCAAATAGCTTTGTCATGAATCCTTAAAAAGCAATTATCTACGACATACTAAAAACATAAATAAAACAGCCAAACTAACAAATTTTAATACGATCTTCATTCTTTGCCTATGGTAAAATAAAGCTTGTAACTAAACTACTAGTAGTAATTTTCTTAGTTATTTTATACTTGCGAAAAAGAAATACACAAACAAAAACAAGAACTCAAAAAACCACGAATAAGCTGTTTCTTGACAACTATAGTTTTTTCATTAAATTACAAATTAACTTTTTAGCATAGACATTTATCCGATCATCGTCCCATTTTGATGCGTGAGATGAGTATAGATTATGGTGCTATTCCGTTTCGGATATTTCATTCTTGGTTTCAATCAGAGGGTTTTGATATGACGGTGGAGGATAGGTGGAAAAATATGAATATAGTGTAGTCTAATGGCATGATTCAATTGAAGAATAATCTTCAAACTCTTAAATAGGTGTGCTCACGGTCGAAAACCGGACCGTACCAATCAAGATCGGATCGGACCGAAACCGACTTTGGCCATAACAACGGACCGAAATAGTCCGGTCCGGTTCGGTCTGGTTCAACAAGGCATAGTTGTCGGGTTTTTTGTGAGACCGAACCAGACCAGACAGGACCGAGGACCGAAAATAAAAAAAAGGATGGACCGAGGACCGGACCGAAATAGGTTCGGTCTGGTTCGGGTCGGCTTCTCGGTGTCCGGTCCGCGGTCCGTATTGCTCACCCCTACTCTTAAAAACGCAATAAAGCATTGGTCTAAAGATGTATGCCAAAAGATTGAAACCATGGTTAACCAAAAAAAGGATAATGCTAAAATATCCATTAAACCAAGTTGTCTGAAGTGGATAAATTACTTGATCAAGATGGAAGTAACGAAGAGATTTTAAACCATAGGACTATGAAAAAGCTAAGATTCGATGGTCTTTAGAAGGTGATGAAAACTCTAAATATTTCCACGGAGTTCTCAATAACAAAAGATCTCAACTTGCAATTCGTAGGTTCTAGTGGATGGTGAGTGGCTTGTGGATCGATGTAAGGTGAAAAACGAATTCCTAAATCATTTTGCTAACCTGTTCTCTAGGGCATATGATTTTCGAATCAATTGGGATTCTCAGTTTCCAAAGAGGTTGTCTTTGGAACAAGTAACTTATTTGGAACGGCATGTCACCTATGATGTGATTAAGAAAGCGGTGTGGGATTGTGGCACGAATAAATCACCGGGTCTTGATGGTTTTACATTTGAATTCTTTTGTAGATAGTGGAAGGATATAGACCATGATGTGGTTGTTGTAGTTACAAGCTTATCCAATAGGTTGCAATTCTTCTTTTATACCTTTGGTTTCAAAGATTCATGACGCAAAACTTGTTAAATATTTTCACCTGATAAGTTTAACTGGTAGCGTGTATAAAATGATTGCCAAGATCTTGCTAATAGATTGAGCGATATCATTTCGGATCTCATTAATGAAATTCAGTTAGCCTTTTTTGCTAATCGTCAAATTCTCGATGGGCCTTTCATTTTAAATGAGCTTCTTTCGTGGTGTAAAAGTAAGAAATTAAAAACTATAATTTTTAAGGTTGATTTCAAGAAGGCCTTCGATTTGGTGAGATGTGATTACTTAGATGATGTTTTGAATACATTTGGGTTCGATAATGGTCGCCCGGCCTCGGAGTTCCAATTCCATAAAGGTTTGAAATGTGGAGATTTGTTATCTCCTTTTGTATTCATTTTGGTTATGGAAAGCTTGCATCTTTATTTTGGTAGAGTTTTGAATGCAGACCTATAAAAGGGAGTTACCACTGACGATTCTACGACAATTACCCATTTGTTATATGTTGATGATTAGGAGAATGTGAATCTTCAGACCTTAATACAATTGTCAAGGTTTTGAGGTGTTTTTCATGGCTTTGGGTCTTAAGATAAATTCCATAAAAGCAAGCTTGTGAGGATTGGTGTTCGTTATGAGGAGGCAGAATATTGTGGGATGTTCTACATTCACATCTCCATTTAATTACCTTGGGGTTAAAGCGGGTGGTGTTATGTTCGGAATTAAATTATGGGACGAGGTTACATGGAAATTGTCTTTGTGATTATCAAAATGGAAACTTAAAACTCTTTCGATTAGAGGTCGGCTTACATGGCTAAAATATGTTCTTAGCACTATGCCTCAATATCACATGTCTATTTTCAAAGTTCCATGGGAGTGCTTAAGTATATGGAGTGATTCCCATAAACTTTTTCAATGGAGGTGAAGGTTCGAATAGGAAAATGGTGTGGATTTGTTGGAATAAAGTTTTGGCATCGAAGAAAAAGGGTGGTCTTGGAGTGTCTAGCTTCTTTGCTTTAAACCGTGCGTTGATTTTTAAATGGGTGTAGCGTTTTATCTCTCAAGGTTCTTCTTTTTGGTCTAGGTTCATTAAAGCTATCCATGGCGTTCGAGGTGCTCTTGATTGTTCCAGATATACGTCTAGATATTCCCCTTGGTTAGATATCATTCGAGATATAACTTCTCTTAAAAGTAAAAGGATTGATTTTATGGATCTTGCTAGAAAAAAGGTAGGAAATTGTAACACCCCAAAACCGAGTTTTATGTATTTTATTACGAGAATTCCATTAGATAGTTTGACTACGACTTTTATAGGGATGAGCACGGTACCGGTCCCGTACCGAATTAGTGGTACCGATTTTTTCCCGAGCATAAATTAGTGGTACTGGTACCGTACCGAACGGGATTCGGTACCGTTTCGGTACGGAACCGGTACGGTTCCGGTTCGGTACCGGGATTCGGGTCTATATGTTCATCCCTAGACTTTTATATGTTCAAATCTGTTACGTGATTGGTTAGTCAAACCCGATGGTCAAACTATAAGTTAATATATATTGTAAAAATGGTTTTAGAAAGTTTAATGTGTCACAACTTAAAAGGAAAATTACTTGAGGGACCTAGTGTGTCAATTAGCCAAAGTCATAACTAACTTATAGTTAGTCACTTCTAGAAATCACATGTTTTCATCAAAAATATTCTAGAGAGTGGTGGTTTTGTGTTGTGTCGACAAAGAGAGAAAGAAAAGGAGGGAATACCAAAACTATGATGATTCGTAGATGAACAATTAAGAGTGTTCACGCAAATATTTAATCTTAGCAAATGTCCCTATCAAGTAAGTGATCCTATTTTGAGTTATTTAATGAAATATGAATTAGGGTTCAAGTACCTAAATTTGGGAGTTTTAGGTAATTATGTTTCTAAAATAAGTATTGAGATGTTTGTGATAATGGTTTAAGACTAATAAATAATTTAAGGGAAAATGAGTGATTTTGGGTTATTATCATGCAATGATCATATAATGATAAAAAGAGATTTGGTTATGGTTATGGGTGAGATAAAACACCTTTAATTATTACGTAAATCAGAGGTGTTAATATGTATTGGTGATTATTTGCCTAGGAAAGAAAGGAATGAAGATGAGGGTGACTTGTTGGTAAATTAGATTGGATTCAAGATAAGTAACCAACTTATAATATGTTAATATATGTGAATGATCTTGTGTTTATGTATATTAATTGTTAAGTGTTTAAGGTATGGGTATAGAAGGCTTAGAACGGTGCAAAAACTAGGCCACTTAAGCTCTAGATAATGAGTGTTCTTGGTTTAGTTATGGGACTAATTAAGGTATGTATTTGGCTATGAATTTTGATATGATGATATGCTTATTGTGGTTATGAAGTCTTGTATGCAACTGTTTGGAAATTATTGTGGAAAGTAAGCTAATGATTATGTGGATTGCTAAGTTGAGTAACCACAAGATATATGTATGCATTTGATTATGTCGTGTATGGTAATATATTATTGTGGGTTACTTACTAAGCTTTGTGCTTACAGTTTAGTTGTTTAACCGTTTTTGTTGGTACTTAAGTGAAGAAGGTAAAGCTTGAGTTAAGCTTAGCATTGGAAGCTCGGTTTGTGAAAGTACTTGGACTATACCTATGATATTTGTATTCGATACCGAGCTAAGTCAATGTTGAACCCCCAAGTGTCTTAAATGGTTTGTGAATGTGGTTTGAAGGTCTCCAAGTCCGGATTTTATGTAGTAATGAGCTATGCTCATATGGTATGTGTAAAGTGGGTCAAAAGCGGTGTTTGGCAAAACACCCGTCACTATGTAAAGTAAGTTTTCATGAGTCGTTGAGACCATGAATGTCATGAAAATGGTTTATTATGATGTCTAAATGTATTCTGGAAGTTCTTGTATTATGTCGAGTTTCGGGGTCGAGTTTAGGGTCAAAAAGGCAAGCCGAGGGAGTTTGTGCAGGCCAGAGGCCTTCGAGCGCCGGTCGGGGACCTCAACCGGGGGGTCGTGGGCTGGCTGAGGCCCAGTAGACGCCAGGCAAGGGGCCAACCCGCGGCCAAGCCATTGCAGTGGCTTTTGTCGGTTTTTGTTGTATCTTGTTTATTTTGTATAAATTAAACCATAAGGAGTTAGAAGTCGTACCACCTGTCGTTTTAAAGGTAATTGAGTCTAGTTTCATGTAAAATTAGTCTTAAAGGTTGATTTGTATTAGATTGTTGTTAGTTTATAAAGAGTAACATAAGGTCAGATTTGGGTCATGTCGTTTCCGTGAAAAGTTTTAATTTTTAGCATTTTTAGTCAAGTCGGGAAAGGGGCGTTTCAGAAATGGGAAAGATACTCTTTTTTGAGATAAAGTATGGTTGAGGGAAAAGACGTTAAAGCATCAATTCCCGAGATATGTGCTCTCGAAACTTGTAAGCAAATTACAATTGCATATAAAATGCGACATGATTCGATTGATTATTCTTATCGTCGATCTCCAAGGGGTGTAGTCGAAGAAGAGCAGCAAAACAAGTTACATTCTCTTCTTACAGATATAATCTTGCCACAAATGCATGATCGATGGTACTGGTCTTTAGAGGCTACGGGATAATTCTCTGTGAAATTTGTTCGTAATCTTGTAGACGATCCTTTATTATTTGTGGATGACGTGCCCACGTGATGGGTGGAAGTTATTCCAATAGGGTATTAGATAGCTAAGTTATGTTAGTTTGACCGTTGACCGTTGACTGTTGACCGTTGACTGTTGACCGTTGACGGTTGACTTATTCGGCCCAAACCTAATTGTGGGTTTGGGTCCATTATGTTTTAGGGTTTGAACCGTCAACGGTCAACAGTCAACGGTCAACGGTCAAACTAACATAACTTAGCTATCTAATATAGGGTAGATGTGTTCTCTTAAAGAGTTCGTATGGATAAACTTCCAACTCGATTGAATCTTTCTCTTAGGGGTTTGGAAATTACCTATGTTGTTTGCTTTTTATGTAGCGTAGTAGTAGAGTCCACGTCTCATCTTTTGTTCTCATGTTCTTTGGCTCAAGTGAGGAGTAAGGTGTTGCGTTGGTAAGAGCTTGATGATCTAAAGACAAGTTCTTATGATGAGTTGCTTTTATGGTTTAATAAGATATGTATGTCTAATAACTTGAAGGATGGTCTCAAAGGAGTTTGATACGTGATGTGGTGGTTTTTTGTGGAGATTCTCAGATGTTATTTGGCAATAGTTATCTAAGAAGGAAGGTTTTATTTGACGATATTATTCAAAATCCAAGTTTTACCAGTTTGTAATTTTCTTTCTAGCTTTTTGCTAATGTTCTAATAAAATAGTCGTTTAAAAAAATAAACTTTTTGCCATATCTTGTAAAAAAGTTAAGGAAATCAAACAAAATTAGGTCTGCTTTCTAACTGCATGCTCTAATTGAAATTTAAGAAGGTTGTCGAACGTACTCATATTCAAGGACGGATCTGAGATTTAACAATAAGAAGGGTTGCGTTTTTTTTCCAAAATAACAAAGTCATAATTAACACATTAAATGACTATTTATAGTAGCCTCATGTTTTGTGTCATTTGTGACTTATGCGACCGGTTGTTTTCTTTATTTCTCTATGGAAAAAATATAAATTTTAGTTTTCAAAATAGAAGTAAAAAAAATGGATGCAAACAACTTAGATGAAGTCTAACGGTTGATCGCCAACATGTTAACCTCCATTTTAAGTGCGTCGGCACCATTACACCGATCCACATGAGATGCGTCACCAACGAAGAGAAAGGACGAACCAGTGAGTTATTTGACGGTTTGTGTGTGGCTATGGTTGTTGTGTGTGTTGTATTTAATTTATTGATTTTGTTAACGCGTACCGGTTTTTGGGCTGTCTTGTGGTGTATTAAGTCGTTGGCTTTCGACGTTGGCTTGGGAAAGATTGGTTTATATAATCACCTTTAGGTCCTTGTAATGGGTTTAGTGCTTCAGTGCGTGTTTAATATATTTGTTTTGAAGTTCTAATATTATATATCGGTAGTGGGTTGTGTCAGAGGAGGGATCGGTTTGTCTCTTAGGGTTTGGTCTATATTGGGGTGGAATTAGAGGTTTTCGTAAGTGGGAAGGGCATTTCTGGTCCGGGGTGGTGGGGTCTAAGTGCTGTGTCTTGGCGGGTCGTTGGTAGTTTGGTATTTTTTTTCGGGGGGCGCGTGGGGTTCGGGGGGGTGATAGGGGGGGCGGGGAGGTTTGTGAGGGGCGTGGGTATGGTGTTTTGGTAAAGGGGCATTGGGGGAATTTGATGTTGGTAATTGGGGTATGGGGCGAGGGGGTGGTTTGTGGTTTTGGTGTGGGGTGGTGGTGGTGGGTGGGTGTGTGTGGGGGGTTTTAGGGGTTGGGGGGGGGGGTGGGGGGGTTTGGGTTGGGGGTTGGGGGGGAGTTTGGGTGGGTGGGAGGGGGATGGGGTAGGTGTATGTTTTTTTTTTTGGTTTTGGGGGTTTTGGGGGGGGGGAGAGTTTGATTGGGGTTTTGTTTGGTTTTTTTTTGGTTTGGGGGGGGGAGTGGGAGGGGGGCGGGGGGGTGGGGGGGAAGAGGGGGGGCGGAGCGGGGATCGTTTTTGCGTGTATATCGTCTGCTAGTTTCTTTCTAGCCCTTTTTAAATAAAATTCCATTTGCCGTTCAAAAAAAAAGTTGAGTATTTGACCGGCTTGTGTGAGGATGTTTGTGTGTGTGAGTATTTAATTTATTGGTTTTTTTAACAGTATGTTTTGTGACCTCTTCGGTCACTTTATGACACAAATTGTTTACAAAATTGTCTTGAAAAGATAAAACTAATATGGCGGTGGTGTTGGTGTTGTTACTCTCTTAGTTGTCACAATTATAGTTACCATTACATTTAGCTAGAAGTGGCAAAATAGGCGGGTCAGCTGGGCTCGGGCCATATGTCCAAACTGGTTCGAGCCCGAACGGGCACAAACTTAAATGGGTACAGGCTTAAACGGGCACGGGCCAAACATGTTCGTTTATACGAATCGCCTTAAATGGGTACATGCTTAGGGGGTGTTTGGCTAAGCTTATATGATAGACTTATGAGCTTATTAGCTTTCATGGTCAAATAAGCTCAAATTAAATGTTTGGCTAAGCTTATATGAGTGAGCTTATGAGCTTAAATAAGAGGGTTTTCATAAGCCACAAAAATGTGGCTTTTTTAAGTGAGGTTGAGCTTATATAACATATTACTAGTACATTATAAATTACAAATTTAGCATCAATTGTACTTAATTTAACATCAATATTTTTCAAACCCATATCTTTTATAATCATTTACGTCTCTAAACTAAACCAAACATTTAAAATTATAAAATACAAGCTAATCTTACTATATATAAGTCATATGTTAGCCAAACACCCATCGAAACAACAAGAATCAAATAGTACTAGCAATCAGCCTCAGATCAAACAAGCCCTAGGGTAACTGCGTCTCGTATCACCACCCATTTTACCCTCGGGTGTTGCCACTGACTTCGGCCACCTTACCAACCATCCACTCCTCACTGTATATGTATATAAACCCACTTGTCTTCCATTTCTTGAAATTTAAGGTAAATTTGTGTTTTTTTATGTTTACTTTAATGTATTTGTAGGCATGTTTGACCAAGATTTGATGTTTTTATGATGACCCAATTGTCAAAATTTAATCTTGTTCCTGTTTCAGATATGGGTTCTTGATTTTCATTCAAGAATGTCCAAATTTTGGGTTTTATATTTGTGATTGGAATTTAATGTGGGTTTTTGAAATCTTGATGATTTGTGATTGGAATTATGTTATGTGATGATCTTAATGTGTTATTAGATAGAGAATTAGTTTGCAACTAGAGCTATTTTGGTTTGCTTGTTAAAAGTGATTATTTGCTTATTGCTTTAAGCAGTTTTGAATAAGCAACTTTAAGGGTGTTTGTTTTGGCTTATATGTGGGCTTACGAGCTTATTTGATTTTGGCTTATATTTCAAAAGCCTCGATTTTCCGGCTTATTTTGAGACTTGTGGGCTTATGTAAGTTTATTACGATATGATAAACTTATATAAGCCCATAAGTCTTATAATAAGCTAGAAAATTGGGGCTCAAGAAATATAAGCCGAAATCAAATAAACTCATAAGCCCACATATAAGCCGGAACAAACACCCCCTTAAGCTACTTATTATACTCTCAAATAAGTAATACCAAACATCTTTGGAACAACTTAAGCGCCCCCCCTTAGTCGTTGAGTATAGCACATAAGTGGTTTTATAGTTATATATCCAAAGAACGTCCCTATGGTCTTTTATTTTTATGGTATGCCGGGTGTTTGGCATTACTTTTAAAAGGGATTATCTAATGATTAAAATGGAAACACGTTGATGATGAACTTTTAGTGATTGAGTATAGTGAAATTGATTATATTTATTCATGGCTATAATCACATTTTGATAATACTTAGTTGAGTCGCTGCAACAATGCACCAGATGCCGAAGATTGGTCTGATTCTAATTATGTGATTATTTGCAGGAAATTTACATATAATTTTTTTAGTAATCAAAATTTATTTATTAAACTTGTTTGATTGTAACAATCCCTTGTTGCCGCCCTTTTGTAAATTTTAAGAATCTGCCAAACATTCCTTGATTATGTGATTATCAAAACTCTAGTTTGTTTTAAACACTATCTCCTCGAGGCCTTTTTGTTACAATAGCTTGTTTTAGATATGCTAGTGGTACCTTAAACTTGTGGTCTCATATATTTCAGTTTGTGAGTTGTTTAACTTTTCATTCTCGGTTCACTCACCTTCAGGTGAGCTTCCACTGATAATATCTGCAGTAAATAAGCAGTTGTGTAATGTCATTTTTTTTCTTTAACCAAGATCATGTTTCTTTTCGTTTTTAGAACTAAAAAGTAGCATAAGCAAATTGAAACACAATCTCTTGTTGCCGTCCTTTTGTAAATTTTAAGAATCAGCCAAACATTCCTTGATTATGTGATTATCAAAACTCTAGTTTGTTTTAAACACCATCTCCTCGAGGCCTTTTTGTTACGATTGCTTGTTTTAGATATGCTAGAGGTGCTTTAATTGAATATTAAACTTGCGGTCTCATATGTTTCAGTTCGTGAATTGTTTAACTTTTCATTCTCGGTTCATTCACCTTCAGGTGAGCATAAACAAGCAGTTGTGTAATGTTTTTTTTTTTTTTTGTTGAAAATGTATAGGAGCACCTTAAGTTACTTGCAAGTTGCAGCAGTAATTTTTTTAACCAAGATTATGTTTCTTTTCGTTTTTAGAACTTTAGCGTTGATTGCTTTTAAGCTGTAATGTGGTTATTGTAAGATCTTACCTTATATGGGTGAGTGGTCGTTATTTGTTTATAACGGGACTCGATCTGAAGTTCAGAATTAGATAATCGGTTATATTAAATCACAGAGACATATATGATTTTGGAGTTATTTTAATAGTTTAGGGGTGTATGGGATGGCTTATTCGAAACTGCCTATCCGCATTACTAAAAATTATGCAGTTTATGTTTGAAGTGTGTATTTACTGTGAAATGAGCAGATTAACTGATTCATCCAAACACTCGGGTCATATAACTGCTTCAGTTGTTTTTCCTGCAGCGACCGTTGTGATGACACTAGCCCAACAGGGGGAGGCAATACGGGGCATACAGGAGCATTTGTTAGGGGTGCCCATACAGGAGGAGTTGACGGCTTTGAGAGTTAGGGTAGATACTGTTGAGGCAAAGAATGCTTCTCTGCGCGCTACGATTAGGACTATGGAGGCAGTCAAGACGATTACTCGTAACAATGAGAGACTCGCTCGTATTGAGATTGAGCGTCAGTTGGCTTCGGTTCAGGAGTCCCGCCGTCAGGACCGAGAGGACTTCAAGAAGCTCAAGGAGTTCGTGATCAGTCAGTTCGGACATCGCTCATAGATATCTTGCTTCATGATTTATGTACTAGCTTGTATTGGAGGTTTGTAGTATTAAGAAACCATGTAGTATTTTGGAAGAAACACAATGAAATCAATTATCTATCAAATTATTGTATTATGAAAATGTCAATTTCATTTTAATTTTCAGTCTATTTGTGATGATCTTGATATCACGGTCCGTGGCAGGAAGAAAAAAATAGATTTTTTTGATGTTTGTTGAGTCAATTGTAATCTAGTCTTAGTAGTATCCTCATATGGAGTAGTTGTGCTTGTTATGTTCGTTTTTGCCTATGTAACAGGCTGAGATGTGGGACTCACCCAAATCCTTTGTACTGAATCGTTTTTTTAGTAATACATTTTCCGAGAAAACCCTTTACCCAAAAAAAGACAAGCCACTTAATAAAACATTATAACTTTATGAAACATTTCACTATGACATGATAAACCATTTTACTATCATCGACAAACTATTTCACTAACATTTTACAAACGACCTTACAATCATTTTATCATCACTTTATGAACTATCTCGTTATTGATTCACAAAATAATAAACTACGTTGCTTTCATCATATAAACTACTATTTTGCACTATTTTGACGAAAATGAGCATCGCATCGTTAGCCCTCAAATATACATAGCCTGATCACCTATGTATAATTCAGGAAGGACCATGTTATGCTGAGGAGTACCTTAAAGCTTTTGTCAAAATCAAATTTCTACTTATATTCTTGAAGAGCCAAATTTTGTTTTCATTCATTTTAGTGTGAAGTTTTGTTTTCACAATGGTTCTTTTTGTTCCTTTCTTACTCATAATTCAACCTAAAAAATAAAAATCACCTCATTAGTGATCACCAATTTAGCAATTTCAATTTTACAAGTATAAAACTAAAAACATACACACTTAATATTCAAGTACTTTGCTAATTTAGTGACTAAAGTCTAAAGATTCAAGGGGTTTAGATTTTTGAAATAGCAATAAAAACAGGGGTGATCAAAATCCATGATAAATCCCTAATTCCTAAAAACAAATTGGTGATTTTGAGCAATTATATATCAAGATACAACTAAAAACATGAATAAATAGCATGTAAAATTAATGAAAATGATTAGGAATTGAGGATTTGTTGCAAACATTGTGCCCAGTACCCCTGTGCGTCAATGTGAAACTGGAAGAAGTCAAAAGAAAAAGAATCGGTCTTGATAAAAAAAATTTGCCGCTGAAAATATTGGGGGGGGGGGGGGTCAAATACTAATAAGTGGGCTTTGGGCTAAATATTTTCTACTATATTTACAAGTCATTTGGGCTTATTGGAGGGGGCCAACCCCCCGGGTCCCGTCATTGCATGATGGTATATGCAAATTTGTGGTCTCAGGTTTGCAATTTGATGATAGGACGGGGTTCGCTATGATGGGTTTTTGCGATGACATTTATGTTATTGGTGGTGTGGTTTGGCCCGGAGGAGGGATTCGAGTTAATAAGGTGTCGGATGTTAACGTTTTGGTACTGGGGAACGATAACGAGAGGCCAGTGTGGAAGAAAGTGGCTTCCATGACTCGGCGTCAAGGAGTTATTCTCGGGTGTGCCGAGTTGAGGATTTAGATGTTTTCGGGTCTTGATTATCTGAAACCCATAAATATATATTAGAAAAAATCGTCTGAAAACGAGCTGTATGGTCTCATTCAAACGTGGTTTTGATGACTTATGTATCATTTCTATTTGGTCGCTTATGTTTTATATGATTTGAATACGTTTTATACGTTATGAATCATTTTGTTTGCTAAAAAGTTGAAAAAAGATTAAGTTCTATAATCAGTCTTTATTAGGGATGAGCATATAGACCCGAATCCCGGTACCGAACCGGAACCGTACCGGTTCCGTACCGAAACGGTACCGAATCCCGGTATACGGTACGGGACCGGTACCATGATTCGAGTAAAAAAAAATCGGGACCACTAGTTCGGTACGGGACCGGTACCAAATCGGGAAATTACCGAAAAAAACGGGAAAAACCATCGATTTCCCGGTACCGGTACCCGAATCCCGTTCGGTACGGTACCGGTACCACTAATTTATGCTCGGGAAAAAATCGGTACCACTAATTCGGTACGGTACCGGTACGGGACCGGTACCGTGCTCATCCCTATGTATATGATATTGCACACATACTGTATGCATCAAAATCATACGACTATGTTTTTCCTTATATTTTATTCGATCTGTATAAACCCGCATTAGAGTTCGATCAAGATCTAACCAAGAACACCAAACCTTAGTTTGTTCATGGTGTTTAATCGTGAAGCAACGACTAGCATGGTAGTGTGCTTGTTTGACGTGTTGTGTATGCAACCATAGAGGTGATAATTTAATCACTCGTTTTCAAGATCAAGATTCTCGTTTAATTGACTTTTGTCATTAAACAAAGGTTAGTGTTTCTTATTTATATATGTGTGTTAATGTTAATTCTTGATATCAAACTAGATCTATCCGCTGCGTACTCGTAGTTAATTGGTTAACCTAGTTATTAAATCTCAATAGTGGCATCACGAGTCAACTCGTTTTGGTATTATGAGTTGCACGCTTAAAATTAAATAAAACGCCTAGTTACACGCCTAGATTTAATTTTTTCGCTAGATCCGCTACATTTACTTTCTTTATTTATTGTATCCTTGTAAATGGCAAATATATGCAAATCCTTGTCATAATTAATAAAGATGTAGATCTAGAACTTGAATAAATATTAAAGGTTAATATAGGTTAAAAAGGAAAGTATGATTAAATTGTTAATTTAAAAGATTTCTTCCTTTTTAATTGTGCTTATTAATGAAAAGTGTATCACACTATTTAAATGAAACATCTCGATTTTTAAACATGGTAATAAAATCTTTTTAAATAAGGCGAGTAGATCTTTTAAATATTTAGTTTGATTTGTTTCCTTTTTCCGACCATAAGACCTACTCAATCACTTCTTGTTATGAATGGGGCGATCTAAGCACATAGAGAGGGTCTTATGATTCTCTAATTGGGGAAGACTCATATGAGACCGCGGATACATTACATGTTTACTTGTTGATTATCATCTTTTATTTTAGTCTGGTTATGTGTTTATTGTTTACTTGTTACTTGGTACACGCCTAAACTAATGCAATACGGACTAATACTTATAGAGCAAGATAACATTAAAACTGTCTATTAATTCACACGCCTAATATTGTTTAATGCGACGAGCTATATATTTTGTGTAAAACTTGTTTTTGGAGAAAAATTAACTAGACATTAGTGTTATGAAACTTGATTTCTTGAATCATTAAAAACTAGACATCATTAGTCATTGGGAAGTTCGGCTCACCCATTAGAAAAAACTACAAGAGAAGTTTAAGGCCGGTCATCTATCTTCCCTAAAGAAGTCAGGTTTTTAATAAGCTTCGTGTTGACCTGTTTCTCCGCTTCTTTGTGCGTTCAAATAGTGCTACCGAGAACGTTTGATGCCATAATGTGAAATATTAAAGTTTTTAAAACTTGTGTTACAAAGTTGTTTGCATGCTTCTTTGTACACCTTTTAAACATTCGTTTGTATGAACTTATGTGTATACCCCTATGTAAAATTTTAAGTCTATGCCAGCCAATTTAAGAACACTTGTATTTGGTTTTTTCTCTCTGGTCAGACCTAAGGTTAATTCCAACCCAAGGCAAAAAATTTCTCACTGGTCAAACCTAAGGTTAATTTTTGCATGTTCTTACTTGGTTGACTTAAATCGGGTATGCTTGGTCAGACCTTGGACCCGAGGCATAAGATGAGACTAAACATGCTCTTGACATTATTACGTGTTTACTAATGTCATGACAAGTCTCATAAATCTAAGAGTTGCATCCAATGCAATTAACGCAAGCCGCTTACCTCTTGCCCTACTTGTTTACACGCTGGTCAGACCTCCGGTAATAAGTGGGTGGTCAAGTTGGATCTTAGTCTTATTAGTAATTATTTGGGTAGTTAATTCTTTTAAGAATTTAATTATTGAAAATATTAAAATTGAACTTTCTATGTTCTGATCAATTGTGTAATTGGAACATAATTCGTAAATGAAAGTTTGTTTTCTCAAAAAGACAAACATAGTCTCTTCTCTTGGTTAGAAGAGTGAGACTTACTCTTATCTCTTCTCCTTGCTTGACAAAACAAAGATATGATTACAATTGAAGTTTTCCCATTAAATTTAAACTTATTTTCAATCTTTCATTACCCTTTTTTTGGTTATGAAACTTTTGAAAGATAAAATATTTTGTGTAACTAGAGTACATTTTTGTCTATAGCTACCAAAATAATAACATCTTACAATTGTCAAGGCAATGTATGAGTTTTAGATATTAATTAGAGGAATTCTCACTAAACCACAATGAGTAAAGAAAATTGCTAGAGGTCTTCTAGGTAAATTTTCTTGGACTCATTTCATTCCTTATAGTGCTAAACACCTTTGTGGCTGGGCATACCGATTAAGGAGGAATTGCATGCTAAAATGTTCAAGTTAATGAAACCATGAATGGCTAGTCCCTTATCTACATAAGTAGAACTTCATATACTCAATTCAATTCCTAAGTACATTGCGACTTGTAGGCATTCTAAGTGAGTAGGAAAGTAAATAAATCGCTATTTGCTTTCTACTGATGATGTAACACTTACATTGTTGACAAATCCAGTGGGAGCTATGCGTTTTACTACTGAAAAGATATTCATGTGAGGTTGTCAAATTCAGTGGGAGCTCCAATATTTATTTCCTTATTAGTTACCCATATTATTTCTAGCTTGCTTTGAAATAATTCATTACTTTCCGAATATGAACGACCATAGTTTAAGAAAAATTGCATTTTATTTTATAGATAACACGTTGCCCTTCCGATGTTGCTTTTCGAAACGTTATCTATAGAATAATAATCCACAATTACTTATTAAACGTTATAGTTCGAAATCTACTTGTAATATCTATGACTCTATCATATTGTTTATACAATCGAGCGATTGTCGTATTGTTTGTCCCGTATACAAGTGGGAGAAATCTTAAGTGAGTGCAAGGAACAACATAAATAATATGATTATTGGCTTCTCTTGACCGCAAGGTAAAAAAGCTAATAATTCTACTAGGACACTAAACACACAAGATGTTTGTTGCCCTATTACGTTTAAGTGTCAAGATATATTATAAAGCTACTTCAGTACATTGACTACATGTTTTAGTCAATAAAACTATGGTTTGGTTATAAAATCATAATTATGAAGTATGCAATTAACTTGAAATTACTATTGAACTCAAGAGTTTGCGTTTATAATTAATTTAGTTAGTATAATTATGTTTGCTTATTGAGATATAATTATAAAATCCTTGATTTTATCAATGACTCGTAACATGAAGTAAGTAGTAAACTTGTTATGTCTCCTTAGGACATGAACATAAAGTCCTTGAATCATTCAAAGACTTGTAACGTATACTTGACTTATCATGTTTTCTTGAAACATATGAACATATAGTTATTGTACTATTCAAAGATATATACATTATAGCATGCACTTGGTTTTAAAATACTTTGTATTCAATTTTGCTTAACCCAATTGGTGAGTATTTAATCCAAAGAGAATTATGTTATCTAGGGAATTCTGATGGAGTCTCACAATTCTAATACTTATAGAATACCACATGATTATGGTATGTCTAATGTGTTGAAACAAACTATATTCATATTGTTTGATTTCTAATAACTTTAATTGCTCTACCTTCAAAATCTATCAAGGTTAGAAATTTACGAGTGTCATGGATACACTCAATATAGTTTCAACCTAGAAGGTATTTAAGACATTATCTATTTTATGGGTTGGGATGAATCCCATTATATCTTGATTAAAGTTCTTAAATTTGTTAATATCTTATGAAGCATATTATTAACAAACTAGATATGAGAACTGTAAAATGTGTTTTGCGTTTTGTGTTTCCCAATTAAGAACAGTTCATTGTTGCTTAAATAATTAGTATTTAAAGAATTGTCTCTAATTACAAAAGTAAGTGGGAGCATCTACAAATATTAAAAATATTCAAGAACAAAATACATAACCTTCCGAATTCACTTGCTGATGTCATACTAAGGTTAAACATATAAATGTCGAACCAAAGTATCATGTAACTCTCATTCATAAATCCGCAAGGATGCCTCATCAATTGAGTGATATTTTTATATCAATACTGAGGAATAAAAGTTAGATGGTCATAGCAAACCTGCTAACTAATAAGATGAATTATCACATCTTGAATCTGATAAATGTCTTAGAACTATGAATGACAAGATGCAGTCCTTAAAAGATAATCAATATTTTGAGCTTGATTGATCTTTCACCAAACAGTAAAATGTGAGGTTATAATGAGTTTCTTTTGAAAAAAGGCTCGTAAGGACAAAAATTGTATACATATTAATGTCTGACTTATGATAAGAGTTTTTGATCATACTCAAGCAATTGATTGTGATTAAAATTTTATTTCTACACGCATTAATTATATAAAGATAATTAATTGTCATACATGTTTCCTTGAATATGAAATATGGCAATTAAATTTTATATCTCTTACATTTATGATTACCTTTGCGAGGACGGTGTGTAATCAAAAGGGTTATGAGTCTATATAATCTTTATAAAGTATACAAGATGAAAGAATCTAAGTATGGATTAGATCATGCATCTAGAAGCTGAGATCTTAAGTTTAATTACAATATGATTTTTGATTAAATCAAGATAACTTCTGAGTACACCTGACATCATGTGGAATCACTATGTTTTTCTTTAAAATTCATATGTTGTATAACATATTGAAAGTATCATTTCATCTAAGCTAGATATTAATCCTTAAGATTGAAATGACACTTCACTTCGGAATTTATGAAATAAAACAAAAGACCTTGGAATAAATGTTTATTGAAATAAACATATGCGGTGATTAAGTCCAACACAATGCAATACATCATTGAAGCAAGTCTTAAATGATATATTTTACTTGAGATAATTTATTAGATGGATGGAAACTTTGTGTTTTTAACTAAGGATTCATCATGTATATATTATATTGTGTATGAGACTGATTGTTACTTTTGCACAAGAGGTGACAACAATAGTATCTAATTTAGTGTGATTTAAATGACTGTTAAAACAAACGTTTACGAATTGTATAAGACATAGTGTTGTTTGTGTACACTGATGCTAGAGAATAATCAATCATAGTTAAAGTAGAATTTTATCATTTATGATAAATCTGCTAACTAGATATGCTTAACTAAAAGCATAGTTTCAATACACATTATAGAATAAGAATACTTTACATTTTAAGAAACTGTAAAGATGACTGTCTCATATAGGTATGTTGATGACTACAAATACCCCATAAAAGGTACTATCACATTTTCATACTACGATACTTGCAATAGTATGCAAATATACATACGAAATTCATCATATCATTCAAATCCTTCACAAATCTGTGAATTTCAAATAAGTATTCGAAATGTTTACTCAGGTGACTATTTAGCTTTCTTGTATAGAAAGAGTTGAGCATGTTGAAAACATTGGACTTGAACTTACTAATTAGTCTCATGCATACCTGTTTTTAGTATTTGGATAATGAAACTTAAAGCAGTTGTATTTAAATGATGAATTGACATACTTGGTATGATCGTTTTTATTTATACTACTGTGTTATATATTTGCATGTTTAATCCTTGAATAATTTTATTATTTTAAATATGTCCATTGTCAGTTAATAATATGATAATATTGTTACTTTAAGACAAATGTGAGTGTTGGTTGTATTATTTGAATATATGAATGGTTTTCACCAAACTCATATGTTATTCACAAGGGATGCATATTGGACACCTCAACCTTCGAATATTTACTTTTGGATCCTTGTCATGAGTAAGATATCGAAAATGGTTAAATAAGTCATCCTTATACTTGAGATACAAACAAGTTCTGCATGTGTTGATGTCACTTTTTAATTATAAGTCAAACGCTATCTTAAAAAGGTAGTTATAAAGGCTATTTTGGAAGTGATGTGAAGCGGCATCCACAACACTTGTTGATCGGCTCTGACTACACCTTAAAATATATATATAATATAATAAAATATAAAATATATAGTAAGAATAGTCTAAAAGCAGAGTCAA
>BQNB010106495.1:5862-23376 GCA_026074375.1 Tanacetum coccineum | reverse complement strand
TCAATATTAATACATGATATTATTAGTTGTATCTATATAACAATTACAAAACATTAAACACGATAAAATTCTTATGTCTCTGTGCTAAATTAAAATTTTGAAATAAAATTGATTTATGTGCAAATCCGTTATAACTTGTGAATATTAGGTGGATTATCATAAAGAGTTTATGTAAACTCCAAGTTCTTTCCTGTCATCCAACTTAAGTTAGTGTATTCTTTGTCATCTGTACGTGCAGTATTTATAAGCAAACGAAGTGAATCATTTTGCATAAATTAAAAAAACACCAAGAAGAAAAACCCAACACAGTACAAAGTGTTTGAAAATGATAGGGCTGGATGACATTTACAAGGTGGTAGCGTCAATGTTTCCACTGTACGTAGCATTAATATTAGGCTATGGTTCAGTTAAGTGGTGGCACATGTTCAAGCCTGACCATTGTGATGCAATAAACCAGCTCAATTGCTACTTCATCATGCCTCTCTTCACATTTGACTTCACAACCCGAATAAATCCCTATAAAATGAACTTCCGTTTCCTTGCCGCGGACACAATATCCAAAGCCATAATCCTCGTAGTAATATCTTTATGGGCTAAGCTGACTACTAAAGGAAACTATCCATGGTCAATCACAAGCTTTTCTTTGTCTAGTTTAAATAATACACTCGTTGTAGGTGTGCCCCTTATCGGAGCAATGTATGGACCTTTAGGAGAGAACCTTGTAATACAATCCTCAATTTTACAATTTACTGTTTGGATTATACTCTTATTGATGATGTATGAGTTCCAAACTGTAAACAAATCACTTGATTTGGTAGTCGCACCTAGTGAATCGGCAAAAGATTTAGAAGGAAATTCTGAAGTTCAGACGACTACAAGACCGTCTCTGTCGGCTTTAATAAAGATTGTTGGACTAAAGCTTGCTAAAAACCCTAATGCTTACGCTTGCATTCTTGGGCTTACGTGGGCACTTATATCGAATAGGTAATTAAGTTATTTTCATAAGATGTAGATAATTTCTTTGTTATTCATAAAACCAAATTTTGAGCATTATACATAATAATTTGAAAAATATCTGTGACTTTAGGTGGGATTTGAAGATGCCTAGTATCGTGCAAGGATCAGTATTGATCATGTCCAGAGCTGGTTCAGGTGTCGCCATGTTTTGCATGGGTGAGAATTTTCAGTCCGTTAATTTCTTACAAATTTATTAAATGTATAGGGATTGGATATACGATTCTTAGTATGACTTTAGATGCTAACTTGTGAAGTTTGAAGCCTACTTTCTTTTCCATGCATCACAAACTTGTACCAAAATTCTCCTAAAGAATAATGTTCTAAAATTCGACTTTGATACAGGACTGTTTATGGCATTACAACCAAAAATAATTGATTGTGGTGCGACCTTAACTGCATTTGGAATGCTTTTGAGGTTTGTCGTTGCACCAGCAACTATGGCTGTTGGCTCTTTTATGGTAGGTTTACGAGGTGACGTCCTTTGTATCGCCATCATTCAGGTAATCTTAGACCAGAAAATATTTAATCATCATCATTAGTATTATCATTTTAATTATAATTATACATATCAACGTTACATAACTTTGGTTGACAGGCCGCCCTACCACAAGCCATTGCGTCTTTCGTGTTTGCAAAGGAATATGAACTCCACACAAGTGTCCTTAGCACAGCGTATGTTTCTTATTTTGGTTTTATAAATTATTTGACATGTCGAGACACAAGTGTCCTTATCACAACTAGAATTTGATCAATGTTCTTATAGCTTTTCAATTATTTTGGTTACATATATAAACTATATTATTTGTGAAGAAGATTGAATTCTGACCATTGTTTAATCTTTTCTTACAGGGTCATCTTTGGCACCATTGTATCCATTCCTGTGCTGATTTCATATTACGTGGTTCTGGACATCTTAAATACATAACTTATTATATTAATGGTGATTGTTTTTTCATAATCAAATAGAGTTGAACCAACTAAATAAGATGAATATGAAACAAATTTGATGATACTGATAGTTACATTCTTTCTAGATGGTGGAGATTTGAATACTTTCAGTAACAACTAGTAGTCACGTATACTTGATTACCAAGAGCACACCATTATAAAAGTAAATGCCTTGTCTAAAAAGCATTTGATACTGTTCCGAAACAAATGAAGGTATTCTGGGTCTTGTTGTGACAAAATAATAATCTGCGTTGGAACTGTTAGTTATTCACATAACACGCTGTTGTCAAACATTCACTGCTTATAAGTGACAAAGGTGAACATATATAAAAACAGTTGCTTAGTTTTATCCACGAGTCACATAATTTAGACATCTCAATTCTTTTTCGTCTATGAATTATGCCTTGCAAAATAAACAGTCGATTTTCAAGAAAGATATATACAATTAGTAGACCATGTGTAAATCTATATTATTGTGTTTCTAACCTCAATGTGAGAATTACCAGTAGTGCTTTTATCATGTAAATCCATTTTGCTTGACGAAGGCATGTACTTGTATGCTGTAAAGCCCTGAGAAAATAATCCATCAAATTTCCAAGAACATGTATACCAAATGCGAAAACTAGCTAGACTGGATGAGACAAAAATGCTATAATATGAGATGACGAAACATTGTAATTTATAAAGCTATTAGCCTGATATTTTTTATTACGAATATCTTGGGAAAATTACAATAATCCATTGAACCACTCAATATGAGTATCTTTTCTTTAAACTTTACTCAACTGAAGTTAATTTTTCTAACCAAAGTAAAGACCGACCTAAAAATTTTCATCTTTAGTGCTTTCTTCTTTTCGTGCTTTCACACTTTAATACTACATCCGTCTTAAAATTATTATCCATCTTTTTTTTTTCTTATGTCTTAAAATTATTATCCACTACTAAAAATACTAGTTGTAGACAAAAGTTCCACAAGGATCAAGGTTAAAAAAAAAATCATATAGATGCATCCTGACCATTCAATTTTTTTTTGATCCAACGGTGTTGAGATAATATACATCCCGCCTATATTTTTCATTTCATCTCATTTGTGTAAAACAAACACACACACCTACAACCATCACCACCATCACCATCGGAACCCTAACAATAACACATCACCACCATCACCATCGGAACCCTAAAACATCACCATCGAAACACATCACCACCATCACCATCATCATCGTAACCCTACTATCACAATCGGAACACATCACCACCATTATTGTAACACAGCGCCACCATTACCACCATCATCATACTCGGAACCCTAACATCAGCACGATCGTGAAAACAACACCACCATCGATCAAAATAAGCATTTAAATGGACATACGAGAAGAAATCCGACTATCAAAAGAGGATAAGTTACCGGAATCATCTGGTTTGCCTCATTCCGGTCAACAAAGTAAGTTTTTGCTTTTTTTTTCCTTTTTTTTTGTTCGTTTGTTGCTTATTTTTTGTGCTTATTTTTGTGTTTAGTGTTATTGTGTTTTAGATAGATGATAGTTCTTATTATGTGGTTGTGATGATTTTTTTTTTGTTAAGGGAGTTACTTAATCGAAATGAGTATTCTATGGCGAGTTCGGTTTATTAGTGTGTTAGGGAAGTTAGGGAAGATTGAGTTGGCGAAAAAGGTTGTCGATATTAGTTTGAACCAAGGGTATGATAATTCTGTTGTGAATCTCATGAGATTCTGTGTGTGAATCTCATGTGATTGTTATAAGCTCATTAGTTCATATACTTATGACTTATGTGGTTTTCGGCTTATGTTCCATAAGTTATTTTGTGATAACACTCACAATCATAAATGAGTATCTTATGGATGTTTGTTTGTTTCGGCTTCTGTTTTCTTCTTGTTTAATTCGCGTGTTTTAGCTAATTTAATGATAATTTATATAGGATTTATGCAAAAGTTAATAGGTGGGAGATTTGTGTTGCTATAGCTGATGGACAATTTAAGCAGGTCAAATGTGAGAGTTTAAATAGTATATGAATGTACTTGTGTTTGTAGTGTAGATGATTCTGGTATTTGATTGTACTTGTTTAAGAAATAAAGCTATTAGGTTAGTGTTTGAATACAATCAGTTTTTTTGATTGATGTGTTTTGTGTACTGATTTTTTTATCTTTGTTGTTTTATTTTAGGTGCTCATGAAGGTATTGTTAGTGGTAGAGGTTCTACGGTTGCCAGTAGAGCTTCTAAGGTTACCGGTAGAGGTTCTTCAAGGAAGTGGATTACAAGTGATATGGCTATTGCGGCTAAAGCTAGCCGTCAAGTTTTAAACCCAAAGCCGGTGTCTGAGTTCAATCCTACTGTTGGTCATGTAGTTCCCATTAAAGATAAGGAGTCGGATGTTGTGAAGGTTAAGAACCCGGCTGATGTGGTGTATAAGTCGCGGAATCAGAAGAGGCCACTTAAGAAACCGGCTGCTGTTGTTGAAAAACCGGATGCTGTTGTTGAAAAACCGGATGCTGTTTTGGATAAGAAATCGGCGCCGGCTAAGAAACCAACTTCTGTTGTGGTTCAGGATAAAGATAGTGTTGTGGTTAATTATCCTGCTGAGTTGGACCAGTAAAAAGACAAAGAGAAGCATAAGGCGTCGGCTAAGGAACCCGTTTCTATTGTGGATAGGGTGTGCGAAGTTGCTAAGCATATTATGTTTCATGTAGAGGATGCTTTGAAGAATGATGCCATTGAAAAAGCGTCAGATGTTAATGATTCGGATGCTTTGAAGAATACGGCCGCTGATGTTAAGGAAAAGTCGGATGGAAAGGATAAGAAGTCTACTGTTGATAAGGACAATGACAAGGTATGATTCATTTTTACTTTTTAGCTTATTAAACTGCTTATTCTATGCTTATAATTTGATTCACAATAGAATCTCATGAGATTCACAACAGGATCTCATGAGATTCACAACAGGATCTCATGAGATTCTCATTTGATTTTAGTTAATCGAGGCATTTTTTTCCAACTGGTTGTATTGTAAGTGTTCTAAATTTATAAATTTAGAATAAAATTATTTTTTTTATACTCATCGGATCTCAAGGATATTCACTACGTAAGCCAGTTCATGTGATTTATACCTATTCCAATTAACATAACATAAAATACAAATCGAAATCCTCTATGAGACTTAACTAAAAGTAACTTTGATTTTGATCAAACTACCGCTTTGTTATCAAAATGAAGAATCTGTGAATGAAGTTGTCGATAAGTACAGAGCCCTTAAGTCTACTGTTAACCAAAGCTTCGGAATGTTGTTTTTCAATAACCCGTTGGAACGAAGGTAGTGGATATATGCCTCTTTTGTAGCGGCAGTTGAGGGCGATAATGAAAGCTGACGGCAGCAACCCCCTTAACATCTACCTTTGTTTCAGATAATCCAACTAGAGAAGATAATATAACCGAACTTAACGTCCCAAGCCAAGAAAAAAGCACCCAGTATTCCCATGCGCGCACAGCAACATCCATCCTATAGTGATTCCCAGGAAAAAGCCATCCGCCGATCCAAGAGTGACTGTATCACTTTTCACCCGTGATTGTCGATTTATGCGGTCCGGATGAAACGTCACAACTGTCATGTTATTACCTAAATACAAATTATTTATGTGTTATTGAGTGCATGCCCGATCAAAGACAAATTATCACAGTACTTGAATCTCAATACATTCATAAACAACAGGAAACACAAGTAGACTATATTTAAGAATCTAAAGAAATTTCAAGTTGAATCTCATGAGAATCAACTTGAATCTCATAAGCTTCAGTATGTAAAAATCATGATAATTCACAAAATGAATCTCAAGAGATATGAATAATTGAAGTTCCTCATGAGAATTCAAATCAAAATCACAAAAGACAACTAATAAGTGACTTCGATAAACATGTTTGAATCTCTATGAGACTTATTCTGAATCTACATGAG
The DNA here is from genome assembly GCA_026074375.1 of Tanacetum coccineum. Taxonomy (NCBI): domain Eukaryota; kingdom Viridiplantae; phylum Streptophyta; class Magnoliopsida; order Asterales; family Asteraceae; genus Tanacetum; species Tanacetum coccineum. The sequence goes on along the minus strand of BQNB010106495.1, from coordinate 17,439 downwards.
ATTCAAGTTGAATCTCATTGATATTAACTTCAATCGTCATATAAGATTCACTATGAAATTCTCATGAGATTCCTAAAAATAAGCCTAATTGGTAATAAGCAGAAAAAATAGTGATTATCGTTACTGTAGGTTGCTGATGAAGGGGTTTTGCCATCAAAAGATACTATGTCTGCCTAAAGCGTACTTGTCGTATATCATTTGGCAGACTTTCATGCAGTCCGAAAACATTGCAACCAACTCATCTTTAGCTATACCATATACTGAAATGTAAGAGTTCGGGCACATACCATTGAATATCTGTTCTCCTTGGCATTTTGTTTATAAGTCCTATGCGCGATCACTCCCCCTTTCACATCACTTCTATAAAGTGATTCACCCAAGCCCTATGCAATCTAACCAAAACACAATCATTCATACGATTTTACCCCATTTCACTTATCTTCAATTTTAACCCGCGCCTTATATGTTACAAAACAATAGGTTTGGTGCAAAGTAAGTTTGCAACTCAAACATGTATGCTGGCCGCTTTGACTACAAACATTATTCTGATTGATTCATCTTTCTATCTGTTGTTTACTTTCTTCTATTTTAAAAAGCTGTAACTGCTCCTTATTGAGGAAATAGCATGATGAATTTGGTGTAACTGCATACAGGTCCGTCTCACTAGTAAATCTTACCCGAAACCGCTCAACCATCACTTAATCTTATAACGCCCTTTTGTCAGAAAACCTGTTTTCATTGAGTTGTTGGTATTCCCTTTTTTGTTTCTATTTCTGATAATGCTGATCAAGAGTGTTAAAAAAATAGGTTTTGGAGACACCTTCTTTTGTTACAGAATTAAATGTACTTATTATTGAACGTCATCACGCTATTTATGTTTTACTTTTGGGCCTCCTTTTTTTAACTTTCAAAACCAGTGCGCATTTTCACAGCGTATTTAAACAAACAATATGAAAAGCTTCATCAATAGAACCATGAGGAGTATCTCCCTTTCAACTAATAGGAATTTCCATCTTTACATATGAGGTCACCGGCCAATAAATATGATCCACCCAGGTTGTAACAGTCTTGCTCAGTATAAAGTTGGGTTCCTTTTGGGTGTTCCCTCATACATATCTTGTATAAGAAAAAACAAATGACATTAAGATACAATTTGAATCTGAACTTCATGAGATTCACTGTGAATCTCATAAGATCCACCAATTTTAAATTTATGAAATTTCTGATTCTGAAATCTCATTGAGGATGGAAACTCAGCTTATATAATTACAAATTCAACATTGCTTATCACTTACATTTATTTTAGAATTTTCACTTATTGTCCGAAAATTTTAATTACGAAGAGGAATACAAAATGGAATCTCATGGAGATTCACTAATAATCATAAGGAGCCACCACGTAAGAATCTCATGAGATTCAGAGTGGAAGTCTCAACTTATTACAAATTCAAGAAAACTTATCACTATTTGGAACACCAAACAAATCATGAATTAGGATTTAGCAAAGATATCAACTTATTGACAAACTCAAGACTGAAAGGTTGTAAGCTATACCATGTAACTTCATGCCATAATCTCTTCTTTTTTTTTCCATAAACATTATATCTACTAAACGTAACGTGAATTTCATGTGATTCTCTCGGAGTCGGTCGCCAATCGGGATGTGTGTATGAAAGAGAATCCTTTATTTTGTGCACCTTATACCTCGTATGTTTTCATATCACGGAGATGTTTCAGTTCTCGTGTAGGATATTTTTAGGCTTATTTCCGGTGGTGGAGGGATGTTTCAAGGTCGCGGTGTAGACGGCGTGAAATAGAACCTGTACCGAGGAGAAGGAACAGATGCTGGAGGCCTTTTATACTAAGTTCCCAGTGTGAGTGAAGGTATCAGAATCGCACGACTTATGAAATTGTTGATAGAAGTTTATTCCAGTATGATTGAGAGTATCAAAATCGGCGAAAGTTTCTTTGGTTAGGCGATGGGCGCAAGATTATTTCCAGAGGTGGAGTTTTAGATTGTTTAGAATGCGGCGATCGGCGATGCAGTGGTGAACAGCGTTAGAGTTGGGAAGGTTGGTCGGGTGGATATACTAGGGTTGGAGATCTGGAGGATAACAAAAAGAATAGTTGTGATACTCACTTTCGAAAGTGCTCACCGTAAGATGTGAAAAAGTAAAAAAGTTAAAGTGACTTTGCTCTCTAACTCTACCAACACCGCCAGCTAGAATAGTGTGAATATAAAAAAAAACGATCAAAACACAAAGTTGAGTGTTGGGCGATATCCCCAAAAAAATTGGTTTTATAATGTGGTGAACTGGCCCATATTGTTAGGAAGGCTGTAGGTGTATAGTAGCGTTAATTTGTTTGTCTAACTTTTTTATGTGTATGTGAGTGTGGAGTAAGTGAGAGTGAAGAAAATTAGTGAGAGTGAAGAAAGACGGTAGTTTAAATTTTAATTAAGTATTTAAATATTTAATAATTGCATTGCCTTTTATAAATAGATACATATTTTAGTCAAACAACATTACTCATTTTCTAAGTTTTAAGCAAATGTGTTTTCTCTTTATATATAGTATAGATATATAACTTTGTGTAACTTTTACTATCACATGTACCTAAGAAACCAAAACTTGTTTCCAAGATAACTATAAATCAAAACCGTATCTTCCCTTGTTTTTAGCCAATTCTGACATATCTGATTTATTGTTGCATAAGTAAAATACCAATATTGCTACTCCGAAATTAGATATAATAAAATAAAGAGAAATTGAGTTACTAAATTCTGATTGATCAAGAGAAGTTATGTCTGTCATTTATATGGGTTCTGAGAAAAACCCCGCATTACATATATTACTGAAAGAACTTGCGGTGAGTCATTTATATGGTCACAAGGAATTAAGGCAACATATATGCATGATGCGCCTTTTGAATCTTGTGGCGGGTCACTCAAACCTCAAGTACTTCAACTGTTAATCTTTTATTACTCCGTATATGATTTTCAGGTTAGTAGCTTGATGTATTTAAGGTGTATAATTAAAGATAAGTTCATTCAAAATTTGTGGCATTTTTCAGGAAAAGTCAGATATGGCAGCAAAAGAAGCTGATGCCGCTAAAGCAGCATTGCAATGCCAAATCTGTTTGACCAATGAAATAGATATTACCTTAGTTCCTTGTGGTCATGTGCTATGCAGACCATGTTCATCTGTTGTTCACTTATGTTGTCCAATTTGTAGAGTTCAACTCTCTAAAACAGTGAGAATATATCGGCCTTGATGACTTCAAATGTAAAGATCCTTCTTAGAGCATCCACTGGTAATACGGAATACATGCTTTGATTAAGATTGGGTTGAAGAGCTCAAATCCATTGCGGGATTGAATACATGTTTTAAGTTATCATTTAAAATAGAATAAACTGCAAAAATCATCCTTGTGGTTTATTAAATTTGGCACTAATGATTATCTGCCGATACTATTGGCAAGCTTCATAATTATGGTTCGTTTAATTTAACCAGAATCATCCCAATGAAAAAGAAAAGTTTAACAAATTACATCCTTATCCGATTTAAAATGGAACAATTTAACCTTATTTTATGATACCAAACACTCCCTGAATTTTTCCACTTCGCAAACATCCTTTAAACCCCACCATCCACACATATCATCTCACCCAGTCACCCACATAAACTGATAAACAGTCATCTTCTCCCTCTTCTTCACCTTGTCCAACACACACCACTGCCACCACTATGAACCATTTTAGTCGAAACCATTGACGGGTGTTCAATATCGCCGATAACCACCTAAGAATAATATGTTGGATATCTATATAACCTATATAAAAGAAGCTTTTGATTTTTTGATCTTAAAGCAAAAAATTGTAAAAATAACACCTGGATATTGAATAATAATCAACGGCTCTGAGTTATGAGTTATTTGACCTTTTCAGCATTTAATGTGAAACAAAAAAAACATATACCCCTCTTTTAGATATCATCCAACCTTCACCCCTACCTCTGCATCTCCCCTTCAATCCACTACCTAACCCTACATCCTTGAATCCACTTCTGGAAGCCATAACTATAATCCATAACACCGAATCAATTGAATCAAAACACAAACCACAAATCCATTGAAGAAAAACACAAACCACAAATCAATTGAATAAAAAAAACCACAGACGTAAGGAAATTATTTGGACGAAACCCTAATACAAAATCTCAAAAACGCAATGAGATCCATAAATCCCGCACCAAATAAATCCCCAAACAAGAAACCATAATCAAGAATCCCCAAACAAAATCATATCTACAAGGAATTACATATGATAAGCAACCGAAATTAACCAGATTTAAGGTAAATTGTCATTCAATTTTAGAAGGTTTGATTTTCATACAATTAATTTTTACGTTTTTATATCATTTAGTATAGTTATTGAGATATTAGTGATGCTACATGAAGATCATGATTTGAGTTGTTATGGTCCTTATGATAAAATTGAATCTTCAATCTCGAACTGGTGCCTTCAATCTTCAATCTCCAAAGACCTTAAAATATAGCCTATGGTAGCAGAAACACGGTAATTTATGCTCCTAATATCCAAATACTTCTATGAGCGTGTTGTTTTTTTAAGTTTGCTTTTTTAGGAAAATTATCAAGATTGTTATTCAAGTTTGCCTTTTTAGGAAAATTTATATGTTTATTATGATTGAATTATGATAAAAGGTAATAATTTTTGCATATTAAATGGATATGCCGAAGTGTTGTGGTCAACGTGCTCCTGCGGCTGTAAAAGGCGTAAAGGTTCTTTCGTCAGACCTTTTGTGGGAGGTATGCGCCATCGTTTCACCTTTTGCTTTAAAACTATCTGTCGTTTGCATATTTGCTTTAAAGTATGTTATACATAGATAAGCGGTCCCAAACATGAAACACCCCAACTTTGTTTCAGGAATATGACCTTCTTGATCGGACAAAAAGCGGACTGTACTTAAACCAGTGGTTAGCCATATATTTTACCAGGTATGATACTGATTACATACAAATACACGTTTAGGATTTTATTTTTAATGTTCAGAATTGTGTGTTGATTATGTGTGTTTGACGTTTTAGATTAAACTATTGGGCTTGATGTTTACACCATGAATAACCAAGTGTTTATGATTTTTAAGGTTTAGAATTTTAACAGGTTTGATACTTTTACATTGGATTGGAAAGTTACATAAGACACACCAAGTGTTTGTGATAATGTCTGAATGAATTTGGTATGTTTGTTTTGTGCAGGTGGTATGGACGTTTGTTGAAGACTGTGGCTCATGGATGTGTGGTCGTGCCATAGACATTATGCAACTTACAAGGTTAGTTTTTACTTTAATAAGTCTTTATTTATTGGCAAATGAAGAAAAATAGAGTTCCTCTTACATATGGAAAATGAAGAAAAATAGAATTTTAATTACTAAAGTGGATTTCTAAACCACAAATGTCTGAACCAAACATAGGAATACCGTGAAATACTCAGAAAATAAAAGAGTATTGTATAAAGATATTGAATGCTTCAAATTTTCCAGAGTGAAAATGTTTCTTATATAATGGTTTCATATCAGAGAGAAAAAGGATGAATACTAAAAGATATTTAATGCTTGCGCATCTATTCAAAGGTATTCATCCTTTTCACAGATGCGCAAGTATTCAGTTTATATAATGGTTTCTATAAGATGTTGAATGCTTCAAATGTAGGTGAACTCATTCACATTAAATAATGCTCATCATCATTTGAAATTCCGCAATAACCTTTTGATGTCCATTGTTGCAGAGCATCAGGAAAGAAGATGATGACAACAAAATATCAAAATCCAGGTTATTATTTATATACCCTATTTACTTGAATTTCTCATATATCAAAGTTCTTAGTACTTTAGTTTGAAAATAAACATCTTATGTATATGGTGTCCACATGTTTAGTTTATAGTTCTTTTACCTTGCTATTTGAATAAATAATCACCCTTGCTAAACAGAATTATATGTTTGTTGCGAGATATAAGACATAAATGTAGAGAGAAGCTTTTGGAGATATAACAGAGATTTCCATTTACATCTTTAGAGAGTTGATACGTTCTCTTAGACTTAGGGTTTTGACCTTATCTTTTCTGATAAGACTTGCTTATTGATTAGGGCTAACATAGGTAGTGCACAATCTTAGATGGGATGATATTCACAGTTCCATTAGCTATGTTAATTCAGATGGTTTATTAGGCATATGCTAGAATGTTTCAGGTGACTTGATGTTGGTAAATGTGTTAATAGATGGAGCAACATTACTGACTACATGTGACCACTTGAATACTCTGCTAGGGTCAAAAGACGAATTCAAACAAATCAATTGGTATGTTTCAGGTGACTTAATGTCATTCTTTGTACCCAATCCATCTATCAGAATTTAAAGTAGATTTATTTATTTGTTAAAATTTTCATATATAAAGAAGATATATATGATAAAAACTATATACGGTGAGCCTTATCTACCAAGTTAAATGGTTATTGAGATATATAAGATGACTAGCGACTTAATTATGTTCATGAAATTTTGAGTTATGAGGGGGTTGCTCTGTATGTAGTATATATGAATCATCTTATCATTAACGATTAATAAACCAGGTTTGATGTTTTCATTCTCAACGTTTTTATGCTGCAACTTTAACGTTGTTTTTGTCATAATTCATCTTCTCACCTTCTCATATCAAGTTTGATGTTTTATTGTTAGTGACTAAATAATCACACTGCATGTTTCGATGTTCCATCAAATGCCACATTCGTTTTTATACCATTACAAATGTGATCTAATTTATGTATGTGGAAAAATTGATTACATTGGTTCTTTTGCCATGCTTTATAAATCTTTATATAATTTCTTTGGTTGAACAATGGGATTGAATTTGTTTGTTTTGTCTATTCGTGTTGTCGAAGAATATGATTTTCAAATGCTATTGAGATGTAAGCTCACTTACCATTTCATCTTACACAAACTCTTTGTACTCTCTGTTCTTCTCAATTGCAGAAATAGAGGATGATTGAAAGTGTTGGAGCTTCTTCTTAACTGTGTAACGATTTACTTTTTAATTGACCACTTTCATAGATAAATGCAATATTGTATTGTTCAGATTAAAATCAGTATTCTTTAATATTGATTTATTGGATGTTTTCACAACTAATTAACAATCAAGGATAGTGAATCAAACCTTATCACAATCATTATTTTTTTCAAAGATACATGATGTGAGTCTTCATCATAAGCACCACCGAGATCTCTAACGAATCAATTTTTTGACATCTCTTATTTCTTCATTCTTAGACGGCTACTAAGTTTGGTACGGAGTATTAATTAGTATTATTAGTCAATGAGTAAGTGATTGATGTCTTTTGTTCCTCATTCTCCTTGTGCAGGTAACCAAATATGTAGAAACGTTCTTATAGTTTGTGCCTTTGTGGTAATGATGATTATGGCTCAAGCTTTATGGTCTCATTTGTCATTCTCCTCTATCAAATAAGGTATTTGTTTTTCTTCTTCTCAAATTTAGTTTTGTGATAAAAAAAATTTGACAAGGGAATTCACTTTGAATAAGATAAGTCATTTTGTTAGTGTTTAACGGGTATTTGGTATTGTTTTCGTAATAATTATAAGATAAGTAGATAAGCACGTATACTCTTTATTAAGCAGATAAAGCAGTTCCATTCAAGCACATTAAACTGCTTATTTGTTGTAAGGGATCAGTAGATAAGCCATTAAAATGTGAAACCCCAAACACACTATTAGATGGCTTTTCTAAACTTTTAATGTGAATATTTGTGAATAAAAAGAAGCATCGTTTATGAAGTAGCTTATACCAAACTACTTAATTAAAATACGCAATATGCAAAATCAATTTTAATAAGAAATACAAAACATAGATGGTTTGTGATTTGGCTGGTGAGGTACATTAAATCAACAAGGTTAGTACTAGGGCTGTGTGAGAAGCTTGAAGTGATTGACAATATATTTGTTGTTTTTTGAAAAGCGTCATCGTTAGTAGAAAATCGATTACACCTGCTATTAAGTTATTATGATTGTTGTTAATAGAAACCCATTAATGTGGATTTAGATTAATGAAATGTTGTGTTCTTTGGTATAGACTATTGACAGTAGAAAACACAAAAGAAGAGAATCATTCCATTCATTAAAAAGACTATTCTATTGCTTGTGCTTATATTGTGTCCGTGTGGACTGCAGGCAGAAAAAAAGGAAGCTTTGAAGTTCTTTGCTTTTTGTGATGTGTTGGACGTTTATACAGCACAGAATGACTGCTGACTTTTATCAAATGGGTTGATTAGTGGATAAGAAACGTTAAATTTATTTCTTATAAGCTACTAAAAAATGCAGTTTGCCAATACTGGCGAGTAAGATCACAATCCAAGAACCTACATTTGATAGGATAATTGTCGTGTACAGGTATGACTTCTTTTCTTTTAATATCTGTCAAAATGTAACTTGGTATACGAAATCTACTGGTAATAAGAGTTTGCAACTTTGGAACTTTGGATTGTATTCATTTATACCATTTACATTGATTTTACATGGTGAAATCGCTAATGAATGTGTCAATTTTTGGAACTGGTCGGGTCGGATGAACCACAAACTCATCCATGTTCATTTAAAAAACCTTGTGATTAATTAATGCTAGCATTCCTCCAGTACATATGGATGTTTGTATAAAATTGTTAATACGTCTGTATTTGACTATTTGCTAACAAGTAGATTTTGGGCGACTTTTGACCCATTTGACCCGTTCCCTGTTTTGCTAAATCTCTTGATCGGACCTATCTCATGTAAAACACAAATAAAATTGACCCATCCATCTGTGAATGGGTCAAAAATCGTCACCTCTTATTCCAAAATTTTTGGGTCTCATTCTAATTCGTCTTCAAATTAAGGAAAATATTGAACATGTAATATTTGTAGATGTGATCGTATCTAACTAAGGTTAGCAACCGGTGGTTTGTAGGTTGTTATTGGTCTAGCAACTGTAGGTAGTATACAAGCAGGAGCTTTTAAGATTGGTGAGACTGCAGGAACAATTGATAACATTACACAATGCAAACTTTACAGGCCTGGATCTGTTGGATTTGTCTCCAAATATGTATGTATACATTCTTGATCTTGCCTGTGCTCCTCGAACCAGAGCTCTTGCCTTAAACATATCAATTATCACATATTGTGTAACAGGAAATGACTATATGTTTGGCTAAACTGCAGGGTGGCATGTCGAATGAATTGTACAATACAATTCCCCGTGTGACGGATGGAATTTATGAAGGTAGCTAAACATGAAAATCTCAAATTCTGTTTTGTAAAAGTTGCAGCTACTCCCCATTTTGGGATCTCCCATTTCTTATATTGAAATTTCTAAGATACTATACAAATAAAAGATGCCATAGTAGTTTTTCAAACTAACTTATTCTGGTTTCCAATAGACTTAGACGTGGCAATCCCAATCCATGCACTTATGAGTAGATTGATTTGGTTTCTGGCTGATGACATTAAAGACCAGTTAAAGTTCTAATCCGTAATATTACTTTTATAATCATGTAATGCTTTGATTATGTATAACAAAATTTTTAAATGCGTAAAACTATGTTTCTCTGGCGTGGCGAAGCCCATTTTAATTTTTTTCATATGAATGACGCATCTCAACCCATCACCATTTTGACTTATTACCCAACCCGTCCTCTTTCAACCTGAGTGTATGTTGGACTTATTACACAAACAATGTTGTTTTTAAAGAAGTCATTCATCAACTTTGAGTTTAATCATTTTTTTATTTGCCTTTTTGTAATGACTATATTTTTGTAAATATTATTAATTAGTTTTTTATTACTACGTTAGCTCATAACAAATTATACTATGTTATATCATATTTATTTTTTGCCACATCAATGTTTCACAATATTATCTTATAAACTCTCTTACTAATTACATTAATTTGTCTATATTACATCAACCATAACTTACCTAATGATACACAATAATTGGAACAACCAAATACAATAACGAACAACTATCAAACTTTAAATGTTTCTTCTAACAATACCTTAAAGCTCCCCGCCCAACGGGCGGACCTTGAGACTAGTTGCTAATAAAACTCAAGTGGGGGATTGTTGGAACTTATGGGTTTTTTTATTAACAATTGTATATTGTATGTATCCCACATACATGGGTGAATGAAGTGAATGTTCGACCACAAAATGGATATTAGCGACAGTTTTTATGTCACAAAACCGTCGCTATAAACCATCACCATCAACAAGATGTGCTTAATCATTTTGGTGGAAGCTATATCTGTTAAAAAGGTGTCACTATACGAACCATCGTGACTGTTTCCGTTTGAATTAATTAGCGACGAATTTTCTGTTGCTAAGTCAGCATTAAAGCGTCGCTATTCACACCTTTTTGTCAACCATTGTGACTGTTTGAATAGTCACGAGCCTGCCTATATATAGTGGCAATATTCTAGCGTTTTGACCATCCAAAATACTTGAAAAACACATTTAACAAATCTGATTCACTCTCAATACATACAAAATGCAAAACGATTGATGTTCATGTGACCTTTATGTATGCTACATAAAGTTTTGTTCTTTGAGGTTGAATCCTGAGAAGAAGTTAGTCTCTAACCACCACCGTAAATAGTGGAGGCTAATATTCTTTAAGGATAATGATTATCACGTCTTCAATTTCGTTTTTATTATTAGTAGAAATCTGTCATATTTTAATAGTACTTAATCATTGTAGAGTAGTATAGGCAAAACTCGGAGAGGGGGAGAGGGTTGATCGTTATCTAGGGGAATAGTGAGGTAGGCTCAAAATGTACGTTACAAAGGTCTAGAGGTTAAAGGAATTTTTTTTTTTTATGGTTTTTAGAAAGCAAGTAAAATTCTCGGGTTTTTAATGGGGGCTTTAACTAAACTAAATATCTAATCTAATTATTTAATCGTAAGTGTAAGAAAAGTAAAATTGGTGAGAAACTCGATAGGTAAAAAAAGCGTGCATACTTAGTCATGCACTACTCCGTAGTCACTCTATCTAATCTATTGCGTTGTCACACCTGTGCTAGTGAAATGTGAAGTATTCCTCTAATTCAATTGCGAGTTGATTAGAAACGCATTTACGTGATCACCTAAGTAAAGCAGGCACCTGAAAACGATCTTCCTACCCAATACTTAATCCATGCGCATTAAATACTTATCTAATTATCTACCAAACTTGATGCTTTATTTAATTAGTCATGTTTCAAAAGACGTTTAGCTACTGTATGGTTATGTAACTAGTTTTCTACGGCCTAACATGCACACCACTAAAAAGAAACAATAGATTAACTATTACAACTAGGTTACATGCAATCCTAAGCAAACACTAATTAATTTAGCCTAACATGTTAACATAAGAAAAGAAAATCGCATAATCAAACAATAGAAAGAAATCTTAATTGAATGATTAAGAATAAATCACTTAACTTCATGAAACATGTGAGTACATGAGAAACCAATGGAATA
>BQNB010106494.1:0-23377 GCA_026074375.1 Tanacetum coccineum | reverse complement strand
TTTGAAAGTTAGATTGTAGAATTTCAAGATTTAAAGCTTAAAAAGCTATTGCCTGCACCAGGGCATTTTAAGTGTGAATGAAGAATTGTGGAATTTGATTCAAGCTTCTTAAAGGTCTAATGTTAGTTAAATGGTGTTGGTATATCCTTAGCAAGTAGTCTAGGACAGGGTTTACCAAATTGTTAAACCTGCAACTAGTAGAGTTTGAGTGTTAACTTTGCACTAATAATAGTTAGGACTGTTGATACTGCTGATCTTGAGTAACATTTTAAGCAAGCAAGAGTAGAGATTAGAGGCTTAATTTTAGGGTTGAGATAGTTTTAGTATAGCATTAACTAAGACAGTGGTCAATTTTCATTTTCAAGTTTAAATTGTCAGGAGAAATTTTGCTTTTAAAAACTTGACAGCAAGAAAATTTTCTTTTTCTTTAAAAAAAAACTGTTACTGAATTTTTGCTTATTTCTCATTATCTTTTAATCTTCATTAAAATCCAAATAGCTAGTCTTGATATAGAGTCACCACTTAGCTTAAATCCAAAAGTTCAGTTTCTCAGGTGCTTATTTGAGTAGTATAGCAAATTGAGATTTACTTAAGAAGAATAGCTTATTCTGAACCTTAAATTTTTAGGAGCAAATTTCTTGTTTATCTAGTTTTCTTTAGGCTTATTTCTTTTCAGATATCCTTAGTACACATCATAAGTTTCATGTAGTTTCTTTTGGATTTTATTTTCATTGAGTAGTCAGCTAGAAATAAGCCAAAGTTTAGAAAAGTTGGAATTTCAAAGGAAAACCATAGTTTCTGTAGCACAGGCTTAAAAGCTTAATTTCTAGCTTATTCAGTAGATAAAATGTCAATGTGCTTTTATTAAAGTTGTAGTATAAAAGCTCAGGAGTAACTTTTCTGTTTTAAGTTTTTGCTTATTTTCACTTTTGTAATAAGCTAAATTGTGCTTAAGTCGTAGGGTCTGTTTGGTATTTTCTCGATAGTTAAGGGTGTGCTGTTTTCATTATAGTGTAAATTTTTGTTACTTTCCCCGCCTACCCTTTATTTTCATTTGTTGCACTTTCTACCCTGTTCTTTTAGGCTAAATAAAATAGTATTAATTTTTTTAATATTAGTTTAATAAAATTAGGGTTTAGGTTTTAATAAGCAAAATTAGGGTTCAATTGATTAGTAAAAATTGGGCATTTTCATACCATTAGTTTTCTGCACATTTTCAGTAGTTAAAAATCATTTTTCTTTATTTTTCCAATTAAATTTGTATTTTCTAGAAATTAAAATAGGTTTTTAGTAATTTCTTTTTCTTAAGAAATTCATAGAAAATTCAAAAATAGTTGAAAAATTCTAATTCTTTTTCCTAAAATTTTCTTTTTAATTTTGTGATTTTTAGGTATAAAATTTGTTAGTATTAGTGTTGTAGAATTTAAATTCTAGTTTTAACTCACGTTTTTAATTCACGTTTGTTAAATTTTCGTATTAGTTCACCGTTTTTAATTCTTTAATCGTTTTTTTTAGTTTAATTGTGCTATTATATTAGTAGTGTAATTCAAAATTTAAAAATCCTTTATCCATTCTTGACTTGAATCCGAATTATTCCCGAATTTCAATTCACGACTTTGTTGGGATACGACCCGGGAAGAAAATACTTCCCGGTTAAAAATATACGTATTGTGTTTTCTCAAGTGAGATTTTATCCTTTTATGTTCTCTTGATTGAGAAGTAATTTGGAAAGAATTGTCACGGGATTTATACTATACATATATAAATTTGACTAGTGCTTACACACGTACCAGGAACATTTTAATGCTCCCCTTCAAATTATGAGGGAATAATATGGTGTTTGAGTGTGTTAATTTGAAATTTTTTGAATTTACTAAGAAATTCTTAAAAATTCATACTCAAACACGATATTTGCCTAATATCAGTCTACACTATTTATTCACATATTCACAAGATTGAAAATATACGAGAGATTGACGTGAAAAGAGATAGGATAAAATATGACAGAGTCATATAGTCCGTTCTAGCAGCCTGAGGTCATTCCCGTATTCTCTTCTACCAACGAACTTTTCCAAATTCCTCATTAACCCCTTTCAAAGAGTAGCTTATCGATATTGTGGATCAAACACGAGCCCTTTGTTAGTCTAATCTACTCTACTTCTTCTTTGGCAGGTACTCTATCCTTATTCCCGAAGTGGTATCATAAAGAGCGGTCCGAACAGATTCGAGCGTGCCATCACTGAATTTATGGAGTTCATCAGTGCACATCAATCTGTTTTTGTTGTTCTGGTCTATGTATATCACTCCTTGAGGGTTTGAATATGCAGTGTATGCGGTTCTTTTCTTGAGATCCTGCCTGAATATGTTAGGTTTGGTGAGGTTGAGCTTCTTTTGGTAACTTTTGATACCTAATTGAAGATCTTCCACCCGTCTTTGAATGACAATACGTCTGGTGAACATACATAATGCCACATTCAAGTCATAACGTTCGTCTATCGTGTGATTGGTCAGCTTTTGTTGAACAAGTAGGAGTAACATGTCCTTGATGTCTTGTAGGCGAAGTCATGAGAAATTACCTTCTTTAAACGTATATCGATGCTGATCCTCTCTACGAACTTCAATCTCATCCAAGTGACCATAGTCATACCTCTTTATAATCTTAAGTATGGTAACTGTAATGATTCATTTTCTAGAGTAGACATCCTTCGTTGACTCCCTGTTGCTTGCAAATCTGTAGAATTGTTGACGTTTGACACCCCAGTGTGAAGTACCCTAGTAGGCGTGTTTGTCATATACAACCTTTATGGGAATCCATAGATTGGGAACCATTTCTTCAATCCATTTGATCTCATAAGTAACAGCCTTTGTCTTTGTAATAGAAGTTGAGTATTGTCTGCTTAAACTTCCACCTTTTAGATATTCCGGGTCATTGTTGATGAAGTAATCCTGAGGGATAACTTGACGACCTCGATGATCTGGAATCAACGGAAGAGGCTTACGGAGATCGAACGGATATGGCTTGCCTTCAGGGTTATGCCAGTCGAGTCGTTTAGTTGTATACTTGGAACATTCTTCAAAATGATACTCTAATTCCGTACGACTCTTGTAGGTGCCTTTGAGTAGGTTGAATGCCGGTACAACCATAGTCAGATTAGTAATGTTAAGCCGATTCATGACAAATGCAAAGAAGTCGATTGGAGTATCCATGAGCTTATCAAATGAAGTAGGATGTTTTTCTGCACGAGCAGTGACACTAATCCAGGTTTGAGGTGGTCGGAAGTCAACTTGTTGTCTCTTATTCCAATCAGGATCAGGAGTCAAAGGTCGCTCTGGTTTCTTAAACCAGTCATTCTTAGGAGTAGTCTCGTCACCGAGTTGTTCATCATTGTTACCCGTGTTAAACTCTTGATTCTTTTGCACTCCGGAGTCATAAACTGTATGACTTGGCTCCTCTGTATGTGCAGACTTGCCAGTTGACTTATGATGAGAGCGGGAGGTATATTTAAAGGATCTTGATGACTTTCCTTCCTTTGACCTTGGATCTTTTTGGGACTCAGCTTCCTTGCTAGACTTCCTTTTTTTTGCCCCTCGGTCTAATCCATCGGAGGGGACTTGATCTTTATCCTTCTCATCTCGACTCCTTTTCAACGTGAATACTTCACCATATGTTTCAATTAGATCTTTGTCAGTGTTATAAGACTTGACCAGTGCATCATAAAGCTCACTTTTATAACCATCTCTAAGATGTGATTTGATTTCCTCCATCTTGTCCAGAAGTATCTTTGTGAGTTCATACTCTGAGAGAGATGCAACTACCTCATAAGTAGACTTTGGTTGAGAGGAAGACCTTGCTAAGACAGCGGCTTCTAATGATTCTGTGACATTTTTCTCAATCGCATGAGTTGAAAAGTCTGAGACTGCTTTAGGAAGAATCTGAGGAAGTTGAGTTTTGACTTCCTCTCTGATAATAGTTCTTACTGACGAGTCAACGAGATCTATATACTCCTGTATCTCAGCTTGAGCTTCTTATCTACATTCTGCATTATGTGACTGAATTTCTTTATGGATAGCTTCTCCTAGCTTGTTGTTAATGTAGCGATCTACAATAGTAGGTATGGAGGAGATGGCTTGAGCATACTGGTCAACTTGCTTCATTTCTGACAGATCAGTTTTCAATTTGGTGACTCTGTTGTTGAATTTGAATACGGATGAAAATTTGGTAGTGTGGGAAATGAGGTCGTTGCTTCTGAAGTTGTTGGTGTAGGAGTTAGTATTGTTTGTTGTGGAAGGGGATTGAAGAAATGAGGTGTTGGAGGAATGGTTGTTATTGGTACGGTAAAAAGAGTAGATGTCTGACCGCTTGGTTCTTCATGATGAACTCTGGTGTCCATCAAGGAAGTAATTTCATTGTCAGCTAGAGAAATATTCTCAAAGTTTAGGAGCTACTCTGTGAAGTCGGACGAGACAGAAGAGCTTTGCATTGGACCTTTTGTCTTTTGTGTGTCATAGACAGCTGTAAGTGTCATATGAGCATCTTCTTCCTACTCAAACCCAGACTATTGAGAGACATTGTGTTGATCTGCTCTACTCTGATCAGCATCAGTCATTTCTACATCTTCTTTCCTTAAATTCACATTTACATCTTTATACAATTCCTCATCATCATCTAACTCTTCTTCATTCTCATCGTTAGCATTATTGACATCATCTTCTTTATCAGTGAATTCATTAACATTTTCTTCTTCTTCTTCTTCATGTTCTTCATTGAACTGATTAAGATTAGGATTCTCATCTCTGTCTGACTCAGTCCTTTCGTGATCACTATCATCATCATCATCATTACCATCATCATCTTCAGTATCATGTTCATCATCATCATCTTCTTCTTCACTATCACCCCAAGACTCTTTGTCACTTTCAGAATCATATTTGGGTACATTAGGAACCCCTGGTTTAGCACCAATTCCTTCTTCAATACCAGAGATCTTTCGTTGTTACTCATTAGGAACCCCTGATTGAAAATCAGTTCCATCACCTAAGCCACCTGCATGAGAGATGTGAAAGTATTTCTTGCTTTGTTTTGTTACCTTCTTGAGCTGAGCAGCTTCAAATAGATCTGAGAGAACATTAAACCTTTTGCCTTTATCAGCCTTAACCGGTGCCTTCTTCTTAGTCGGTTTAGGGTTAGTAGTTGGCTTCTTGGTTGGAGGTACATCTTTCTTAGATTTGGTAGGCTTCTTCTTGGAAGGAGTTTCCTCAAATGAGATGGCTGAATTAGATTTTCTTTTAGGTTTCTTTGATTTTGGGGGTTCAGCTCCTGAAGCAATTGCATAATAAGTCTTGTATGAGTCAGAGTTCAGCTTGGCTTGATTCATCATTGCTTTAGGAAGAAGTACACCATACACTTGAGTGTCTTCATGTCTAGAGACGAATCTCATAGTACCTAGTAAGCTGTCATCCCGAGCAGTGTGCATGAACGTTATGTTTCTCATTGAGATAGACTTATCTTTTTCAAAGAAGTGATGAATGATAATCTTCGTGAATCTAGGATAGAACATCTTGTCTTGTTTCTTAGAGTCTTTGTTATCAATCTGCTAAGCCAAGTCCTCCCAGATTAAAGCAACAAAATCGAGGTTCTTCTTGTAGTACATTCCCCAAAGTATTTGTACTCTTGAGAGTCTTATCTTATCAAGGCCATATACCTTTCCACAAAGACATTTGTTGATGATTGATGCAAAAGTTCTTCATGGTTGATGAAGATGATCAACAATTACATCATTTATGTACTTGATCTCTCCATAATGACCAAGTTTACGGATAAAAGATAGAGCTTCCTCTTCAAATGGGGGTTCATCAAATTCTTGACGCGGAACCCTAGGACATATGTTAAGAATATCTCTGAACACTTCAACATTCACAAAAAACCTTTTGTTGTCGATCTTGAATCGATATGATGCATTATGTTTGTTGACGGTAGCCCAGAACTGATGCATGTAGATGACTGGAACTTCAGCAGTGATAAGGAACGATGGATAACATGTTGCAAGAGCAAGGGCATCAAATACTACTTGATAAGTAGGTTCCTTTGGTTTCATTTCAGGATTGATCCTCATGTTACACTTGCCAATGACATGTTGGTTCTTTGGAGCAACTAAGGCATTGTCCAGTGCACTTTGTTGAGCTTTTGTAGTCATGGTTCTGCTAAGAATTTTCCAATACAGTTTATATATAACCAAGTTTATATATGACACTATATGGCAAGCAGTTTAATGATGACTGATTTTAGATGCAGATTATGATTATCAACAACGGATTAAGCACATTTTGACAAGCAAGCATGTAACACACATAGGAGAATAGCTAAGAGATTAAGCAAGATTAATTTGCCTCCCTAAATGATTAGATTAATTCACCTCCTTAAATCATCAGACTAATTCGCCTCCTTAAGTGAAAAATTAATTCGCCTCCTTAAGTAAAAAAAAATTAATTTGCCTCCTTAAGTAAACAGATTAATTCTCCTCATTAATAAGAAAGATTAATTCGCCTCTTTAATTAAAAAACTAATTCGCCTCTTTAAATCAACAGATTAATTCGCCTCCTTTATTAAAAAAATCAATTCGCCTCCTTAAATCATCAGAATAATTCGCCTCCTAAAGAGGGGATTAATTCGCCTTCTAGTTAGATTGGATTTATTCGCCTCCGTAAGGATTAGGATTAAATCGCCTCTTAGTCAGATTAGATTTATTCGCCTCCTGAAGGAGATGGATTAATTCACCTCCTAAAGGAGCGAATAAATCGCCTCCTGAAAAGTGATTTATTCGCCTCCTGAAGGAGTGATTAATTCGCCTCCTTTATACATGCTTAATTCGCCTTGATTTTTCAAAGTTATAAACTTAGTGGTTTTAGTCATCAATAATCATTCACACAAGAAACTTAGCAACACATAACATCATATGACCCATTTCAAACAACAATTAACCACTAAAGTTGCCAAATAAATTCAAAATGAGCTCGAACACACATGAATTAATTTAAACAAGTTTATTGATGTTCAAACTAAGGTTATAACTGTTCTAATGCATACAAGAATGTAATCTAACACTTTCTATCCACAAACCCACCAACATATTACATGTTATACCCATATCCCTAATTTACGCACCTAAGAATCAATCAAAACTACATGATATGTTAACCTAATTCAAAACTGCTTTAAGTGAGTTATGTACATCCTTAGACGAACAAAACCTCTCAACCAATTTAGGTTTTCACCCTCTTTTGATTTTGAAGAACCCTAGATCAATTTCTAGGGTTTTCAAACTCAAAAACGTGATTTAGCCTAATTTATTTGAGAAATAAGTTGTTTAGGGTGTAGATAACACATTTTTAATTATACCTTTATCTTGAAAATGACTGATTTTGATGGTTGAAGGTTGGACGACAATATGAAATGGGGGAGAAGGAAAAAGAGTTTGAGTGTTTTGTGTGTGTGTATGAAACGAACGAGACAAAGGAGGGGGGTGTTTGTGTTTGAACTTTAAGAGTTTGACACAAATTCCCCCTGAATTACTAATCCTTATGTATTTTGTATAGACAAGTTTTCTAAGGCAAATCAAAGTTTAACAATTAGCACATTAAGTCCCTGAAGTTTTAACTATCATTCCTAGCAACTTATTTTTGCTATTTGCTCCCTACAAGACATAAACACATAACAGTTAAGGCTCACATAAGTTAAACTTAATTAACTCCATCCGTCATTATCAAAAACTTTATCTGTTTATTCTGTGACTTATTTTGAAAGACCATTTTAAAAGATTATTTGATGACACTTTCTCCCCCTCAAATAATGACTCGTTTTCTATGTAAAGAGTTGTCGTCATTGTTTGAGTGGTCGAATTGTCTTTGAAAATCTTTTTGTGATTCCTGAAAACACTAATTCATTGTGAAGATAACTTTTTACCAATAAAAATAAGATTTCTATTATTTTAACAAATAAATGCATTGACACGTATACTTATGGAATAAAGAAAGCACGGGTTGTGCTACAAAGTAAGCACAAGCCTTTGAATGAATATGAAGTAATTCATTCCCGAGAAAAATAAATTTCCTGTTGTGAGGTCAAGTTTTCTTTTTGAAATACTTGCCTTTAAGATGATGACCGGGTTGCTATCATAAATAATAGCAAGCCATTTTGGCATGTTTTAAAAGCTTTTGAACTTCTGCTCGAACTTCATTTACAGTCTCATTATTAAATGATATTTCTAAGGCCGTAAATGTTATCGATTTTCAGAAGACATGCTAGAGATACATATTTTTATATTTTTCTGATTTTTTAAATTTTTTTATTTTCTTTTTGAAAAATTTATGTAAAAGAAAAATATTTTTGTGTTTTTATGTTTTCTTATGTACATATGATACAGGATATACCGCGAGTTACCACCTTTACTCGTCCTCTTCCTCTGTTAGACGTTTTAGCATTTCCGAATACATGCTTTTCATACCTAGCTTCTCAATCAAGAAATAAAATCTTTCTTTTGGCAAGGGTTTGGTAAAGATGTCAGCCAGTTGATATTCTATTCAAACAAAGTAAAGTTCCACTATTCCATTCTCTACCTGCTCCTTTATAAAATGGTAGTATACATCGATGTGCTTTGCTCTTGAGTGTTGAACGTTGTTGCAGCATAGAGCAATTGCACTTTTGTTGTCACAGTACAAAGGAATCTTATTGAATTGAAAACCATAATCTATTAGCGGTGAACGCATCCATAGGATTTGAGCAAAACACCCAGACAAGGCAATATATTCCGCTTCTGTACTCGAGATCGCAGTTCTCTTTTGCTTCTTAGAAGACCAGCTAACAAGTTTATCACCTAAGAATTGAGCGCTTCCTGATGTACTGCGTCTAGTGTCCTGACACCCCGTGTGATCTGCGTTTGCATATGCTATTAGAGATATACTGGTATCCTTCGAGTACCAGAGACCCATGTTAATGGTTCTCTTTAGGTATCGAAAGATCTGTTTAACCGCATTTAAGTGCTTTTTGGTAGGCTTTGCCTAATACCGGGCACATAAGCAGACTGCATAAATAAGGTCGGGTCTACTGGATGTTAGATACATGAGGGATCTAATCATGTCACAGTAAAGTGTAGCATCAATGGGTGTCCCTTGTAGATCTTTATCCAATTTATTCTTTTCCACCATAGGTGTGTCTACAGAATCACTAGTTAGCAAACCATATTTTTTAATATTTTCAGAAGCATATTTTGATTGGTTTAAGAAGATGCCTCTAGGACTTTGAAAAATTTGTAATCCAAAGAAGAATGACATCTGCCCCATCATCGACATCTTGAACTTAGCGGACATTAGATTAGCAAACTCATTACACATAATAGTATTAGTGGATGCAAATATTATATCGTCAACATAAATTTTTACCAGTAATAAGTCATTTCCTGCTTTCCGTGTGAAGAGCGTTAGATCAACGGCACCTTTGGAGAAATGTTGTGAAATGAGGAAACTTGACAGCATGTCGTACCATGCACGTGGTGCTTGTTTAAGTCCGTACAGGGCCTTTTTGAGCTTATACACATGCGATGGGTTGTCCTGATCCACAAATCCTTCTGGTTGAGAAACGTAGACATCTTCTTTAAGCTCGCCATTTAAGAAAGCCGTTTTGACATCCATTTGGAAAATTGTCATATTCTTGTTGGCTGCATTTGCTACGAAGATACGAATGGCCTCTATTCTTGCAACTGGTGTAAATGATTCCTCAAAATCAATTCCTTCCTCTTGCCTGAATCCTTGAGTAACTAATCTAGCCTTATTCTTTAGTACCCCGCTAAATTTATCCGTCTTGACCTTATAAATCCATTTTAGTTTAATCAACATGACTTTATCTGGACATGACACCAATTCCCAAACTTGTAGCCTTTCAAATTCAAGAATTTCTTCTTGCATTGCATCGATCGATGATGGTTCGATTATTTCTTGTTTGAAGTTCTTTGGTTCGACTGAAGTTAGGAAGGCATCAAAATAACACCACATGGCATCAGTCTGTAGTTGCTTTCTGGTGGAGACGGAACGAGAAGGATCTTCGATTACATTTGCTATAGGATGATCCTTAGTCCATCTACTAAGTGATTCGAACGAAGTGTGGATAGGTCTCACATTAGATGACGATCCTTGAGAAGTCGAGTCTTCATGAAGAGATTCGTGAAGTGGATCATCATGAAAATGTGGTGTTTTGGTGATTCTTCAAAACCTTGAGAAATAATTAGAAAATGTTCTTGTTCTTGTGTTGATGGGATACTTGTTGATGGAGCATCATGGTCAATTGACGTAGACACAGGTGAATCGGCTAAATAAACAGCTCTTGGTGCATTGGCGACTGGAACTGGAGAGGCATCAATAGTTGGAGGATTAAAGTATTCATCGAACATAGGTTGGAACAAACGATCTCAATCATCTCTTGGTGGTGGAATACAAGGTTGTTGAGGAATAAGGTTTGCAATGAGTCCTGAACTGGATGTTACAGGAGTCATGAATTGAAGTCTGGGTCCTGAACTAATTGGTTCAGAAGCCATAACCGTCAGCTCATCAAAATCGACATGGATAGTTTCAATGATTTTTCAGGTACGTATGTTGTAGATACGGTAAGCTTTCTTCTTGGGTGCATATCCAATGAAAATGCCTATATCAGCTTTAGCTTGAAGTTTGCCCAAATCCTCACTATCATTGTTTGGATAGCAAAGTGCACCAAAGACATGAAGGTAAGATAAATCGGGTTTTTTGTCATGTAAGAGCTCATAAGGAGTTTTTCTATGGCGACGTCGTATAATAAAGGAGCTTTTGCGTAGATTAACATTGTTTGAGCGGCTTCAACAAGAGTACAATTTCGCCTTTCAACGACACCATTTTGTTGTGGAGATCGCGCAACTGATGTTTCATGAGAGATACCAACACTCTCATAATAGCTACGCAGAGTTTGATTGACAAACTCAGTTCCATTATCTGTACGAATGTTCCTGACAGGCGTATTCAATCTAACTTGTATCATCTTCAAAAACTTGATTATGAAATCAGGAGCTTCATCCTTTGATGCTAGAAACTTCACCCATGTGAACCGAGAGTAATCATCCACAATGACGAGGATGTACTTTTTCCCATTTATACTTGCAACACGCATAGGCCCACAAAGATCCATGTGCAAAAGATATAGTTTTTCCTGATTGGTGTCTTCAGATTTAGGTTTATGTGATTGTTTCTTGCTTTTGCCCATAGCACATGCCAAACACAGATGATCTTTTTCAAATTTCAATTTGGGAAGACCTCGTACGAGACCATTTTTAGCCAAATGATTAATAGCACCAAAGTTCAAATGTGACAATCGTCGGTGCCATAACTAGGATTTGGTCTTTGAGGCTTTGGACAAGAGACAAATTGGAGAAGACACCATTATATCCCCCGTTGACAATGTATAAAGGTTGGTTTCCCGAGATCCTGAGAGTAAATCAACACCTTCTAGATTATGAACAAAGCACGTGTGTTTTCTGAAAGCTACTTCAAGATTCGAGTCGCAGAATTGACCAGCGGATAATAGATTGTGTCCTAGTCCCTCCACATAATAAACCTTTGAAATTGTGATATTCCCTATCTGATAGTCACCATACCCCATAATCTTTGCAATCTGGTCGTTACCGTACTTGACAGTACCGAGAAACTTGTAAACGAAATTGGTGAACTGAGAGCGATCTCCAGTCATGTGCATGGAGCATCCGGAGTCCAAATACTACAAGACGATTTGGACAACCTGAGATCGACAGAAAAAGAAGATGGAGCAACTGAAGTATTGGATCCTCGAGATGTACCGGGTTTTGTTTTGTTAGAAATCACAGATTTTGCAATCTTTGGTTTGTTATTAAAACCATTAGTCTTAGGCACCTTAGGTCTCCTAGTATAAACCTTAGTTACTACAGATTCTTGTGCAATTACTTCTAGAGGAATGGGTTCCCTAAGAGGCACTTTATTAGTGGCGGTAATCCTAGTTAAAGGGCACGCATTTCCAACTAAAGTGAAAGTTCTTCCTGTGGGTCTCCAGATATATCCATTTTTTGTAAACACTTTTCCTGTAGGTTTCCATTCTTCTTTCTTTTTTGTTTTCTTAACAAAATTAGATTTAAAACTTCCATTTATATCAGAAACAAATTCAAGAAAGCACAATTCATGTCGCGCATCAAACATAAAACTATTACATTTAACGCACATTAGCTCAGAATTTGTATTTAATTTGGAATGCTGCACATTTGCATTACCAGAAGGTTCAACAACACAATTTGTTTTATTCAAACTAGACTTAACGATCCTAGAGTGGTCTTCTACTTTATTCTTCTTCTGGGTTCTACTGGAAATCTGCTGGGTCCTATCATTCTTTTTATTGTCTGTAGACTTTGACCTGCTAGATTTAGTAGACCTTTTTACTCCTGTAGAAGTTGACATAGAACTGTTAGTGGTCTATTTGGTCTTTGTTTGGGAAGAACCTAACTGCTTTTGTGATGTACTTGATGATATGACGGGTTCTGCAAACCTAACCGTTTTTGTTTTGTTGATAGGCGTGACAACAACTAATTTCTCACTGGGTTTGTGAATATCAGGGCAAGTCTCTCTAACATATCCTAGCAATTCTTGAATCAACTTAACATACTTACAAGCAGAGTAAGATGCACTATCTAAAGGGTTTAGTGATTTAGATTGTTCAACTATCTCCCTAAGAATAGCAGCTTGTTCCATAGTGTGCTTAAGGTAGTATATGTGAGTTTCCCTATTATTCTTATCCTTAGGAGACAAAGTTACTGGGTTAAGCTTATACATTCCTAGAGTAATAGTGATAGCATTTGATGCTTGGGCGGCATTGTCAACTATGTCTTTTCCTTTGAATTTTCTAAGATCGTTTTTTAATGCTGTTATGACAAAAACCTTTTCCTAGAGTTGAGCATTTAAATCAGTAATTTCAACAGACTTTTGATTTAATTGATTGACCAACGATTCAACATGTTCTTTAGCCTGAACACGTGATGGTTTAATTGAAGCATAAAGTTGTTTATAAGTCTGTTTCAAATGCTTATTCTCAGCAATAAGTTTTGTCACCCTATGTTCCAGCTTTATGTTGATAGTTTCAATCTCATCTATGTCCTTTTTCACACTATTTGTGGTGGAAGTTTTATTTAAACGTTTAATGTTTGCTTTCAACTTCTCGATTGTTGTGTCTTTTGCTTAAAGCTCAGCTTTCAAATTGTTCAAATTAAACAATTGATCAAATGAAGGTTTAGTTTGGTTTACAGATATGTTATTCTTTTGAAAAATTTCTTTATTGAGTTGCATTGCAATTTCAAGAGAAATGCAGTGTTGTTCAAGTTCAGAAAATCATTTCGAAAGTTTATTATACTCATCTTTTTCAACCATGTTGTGTTGTTTGATAAGCTCAGCTTCAAGTTCGAGACACTTGTTGCACATTTCCACATAATTAACAGAATCATTCATAGCAACAGAAGAATTCACATTCACAGAAGTATTTATATCCAACGAAGAATTCACAACAATATTCACAATATCTTGAGAAATGATTTGATCCAAGAGTCGATCGTTTTCAATCAAAAATTGTTTCTTTTGAATTTCAAAGCATTATTTGTCTACATGATATTGTTGAACAGCAGCTTCCATCTGGTTAAAAACTGTTTGAACTTACGTTACCTCATTTAAAAGATCTTTATCAAAAACATTAAATATGTCTTTTAAAGTCTTTAAAATGGAATTATTTCTTTTTGAAAAACAGCTTTAGTGTGTTCAAACCCCTATTCCCCTTCTGTTAAAGCATTGGGCGTGATCCGCTTTTGCATGGTATTTAAGCTTCTTAAGGCTTGTATTAACTAGGCTTACCTTAGGAAGTTCCCGAAGAGCCTCAATTTTGACAGGCGAAGAAGCAGATTGGTCAGTATTAGGGTGTAAAGCTTTTTCATCAGACAGTTCTCGCTGTGGGACAAAACATTTACTAAAATCTTCAAATAATCTATTTAACTCATCATAATTAATTGGTTTAGTGTTAACTTTCTTTTCTAAGACCATTGGATCACTTTGTTTTAAAAGCATTTTGGATCGACTCTCTTCTTCAAGCATCAAAGTCTCTTCAGAATCAGCAATTGAAATCACATTAGTTTCCTTAGCAATAACATTACCATCATAAAGCATTGGCCTAATCTGTTAAGCTTTCTTAAGATAAAAAGGATTTTGAAAACCAAGAGCTTGTTTCAGGTTGTTATTATAGAAAACTTGTAGTTTCGTGAGCATGTGCACAGTTTATGCGGATTGACCCATTTTACAAACAATGTTGTCCAGTTCTTTAACTTACTTTTCTAAAGCAATTTCTGTATCAATATTCTTAGCTTCCTTTTCCTTGGATTCGTTTTTGAAAACATTAAATGTTTTTGTTAACAATTCTTTTTCCTTTGATTGTTCAGAAAGAGTTTGTTTAAGATAGTTAATTTCTTTTTCAAAATCCGCAAACTGTGCATTTTTATCCTGAATTATATCATCAATTATTAGCTTTTCTTGAGTACTTAAATCTACATTTTGTCTTTCTTTTAGCAATTTTACCCGTTCTTTGTATCTTTCAAGCTCAACAGATAAGGATTCATTGGCAATTAGATTGTTCTTATTGACCTTGTTACAATTAGTTACTTGATTTGACAGTTGTTCAAACACATATAATATCATAGCATCTTGTTGTGTAGAAGAATTTGTATCCTAAACAGCTGCATTTGTGTTTCAAGCAGATACTAAGAATAAGGAATGATATTGCTATCACTTATCATCTCATTCTCTAGATAATTCACAAGATGAGTTTGTTCAGAATACTGCATCTCTTGCACACTTTGATTTAGCATATCATAATGAGTGATTTTAGAGTGAGGTATCTCGGAGAGTACATCTGATACGTAACTAGACAAATTGGCCATAAGAACTACCTTGGCTGTAGAGAAGTCATCACAGTCAGAATCATACGCATCCAAATCATCTACTTGATAAGCTGCATTGTGTGTAACTGGACCTTCTGCAACTCCAGGGTCTGCCAAGAATTCCAATTTCTCCTCATTCAAAACTTTACCAGATCCTTTTACTTCAACCAAAAGAACTTTATCCCTAAACCATGTAGCATCTCTTTTCCTCGTAGGATTTGGGCATTGTCTTGCCATGTGACCTTCTCCTTGACATTAAAACACTTCACAACTCTTTGTTGACCTGAATTATTCCCACCTATTCCTGAGATTTTAGCCCTTATTCTAGAAGTACCAACAACAAATGAACTTTGTCTCCCCTAAACTGTTGAATAGTTACCCTTCCATCATGAATAGTTGCTTGTTGTCTTGGGTTAGAAGAAATTCTTAGCTGATTATTGGTAGTAGGGAAACGAGATGAGACGACAGTAGACAAAAATGACATCATTTTGTTAATGGCATCAATAGGGTCATCTTCTTGCTTAAACATGAATTTGGGGGGGGCTAGGGAAACAATAACCCGGGGGAGGTCTATCCGAGGAAATTCATCAATATGTGTTTGTTGATTAACTATGGAGACAGTATATTCAATTTGAGGAACAGATTGTGGTTATGGACAAGCCTCTTGATGAATTGTGGATGAGTAAGCATTTGTATATTATATATCTATACTAAATATTAAGATGATATTATTGTATATATTTACATAATAATATTATGTATTAATTTAACCTAATTATTATACTTCTAATTATAAACTATTTATCAATAATTATTATTTTTTTCAGATAAATATAATTAATTAAATTATACTTTTTATTCTTAATTTCTATAACAATTGCAATATTATCTTTGTTACGTTTCCCTCATAATTAACATTAAAAACATTAATCTCAATATTACCATATAATCATATATCTCATTAATTTTGTATTAATGCATATCAAAACAATATATTACAACCTTCACAAACAAACCATTCTACCCCTTTTTTTTGTTACCCCCCCCGCTTTTTTGGTTTTTTGTGTAACCCCCCCAGTTTGCCCCCCCGGGGGTGGAAGATTATTTAAGAATTTGGTATTGACTTGGAATTGTTGCAGAGACATCTTATAGATGTTCATGTTCATTGTAGATTTGAGTAGGAATCGACAGTATACTCTTGAGTGATTCCACCTGATTGTAGGAAAAACTTATCAAACGTATCATACAGCCTGCACTCTCTTTTTTATTTTGTCAATGAAGTAACTTGCATGAGTATTTGGACTTGTTCCCATAGATCGTTAGCAATACGATGATGATTCACAAGAGCATAGACATCTGTAGGGAGTCCTTGAAGAATGATGTTTGTAGCTTTAAGATCACAATCAGCCTGAAGTTTCTCAGATGTAGACAATTCAACATACTTCTTTAATCTGGTAACACCATCAACTTTAATAGAAGGCCAATCGAGTGGACCGTGTTCAACTGATTCTAGTATCATTCTCCCATGCTCTATGTTCTGCATATAAAGTTCCATTTTGCTTTTCCAGGAATCATATAATGGTTTGTCCAACATTGGTGGACGATTGTCAGTACCAGATAGTATCATGTACTCAGCAAGAATATTCTTTTGTCCATTTGGAATCATTGAATCCATTTTGATTTGATATGTGATAAGATGAAAGATGATCGTACAGTGATTGGAGGTTGTTGTGTTAAAGGGAGATTTAATTAATGTGATTGAGCCTTTGGAATACACAGGATTTTACAATTCTTGATAAAACCGAGAAAATAAATTTTCACGAGATTTTACAAATCAAAGAACAACCATATTTTTCTCCTAACAGACGAAGTATATAATTCTCCCAAGTAAAGCGTATAATTCTCCCAAGCAAAGCGTATAGTTCTCCCAAACAAAGCGTATAATTCTCATAAAGGAAGATGTATAATTCGCATGAAACTACTATATAAATCGCCTGAGAATCACGTTTAATTTGCCTGAGGTATAACATATAAATCGCCTGAGAAATAACGTATAATTCGCCTAAGAAATAACGTATAAATCGCTTGAGAAATAACGTATAACTCACCTGAGAAATAACGTATAAATCGCTTGAGGGAATAACGTATAATTCGCCTGACAAATAACGTATAAATCACCTGAGTGAATAACGTATAATTCGCCTGACAAAGATGCGTATAAATCGCCTTAGCGTATAACTCGCCTAAACAAACACGTATAATTCGCCTGAACGTATAACTCGCCTGAAAACCTTCAAAACTCAAAACACAAAAAACTTAAAAAAGACTCACTTTTTGACGATTTTATTAGATTTTTCTTAAACTTCTTACCTATCTAAGACTATTAGAACCTTAAAAACACAAACTTTAACGTTTTTTACACGAAAAATTTAAAATCAAGATTCTTGGTATAAAACCCTTGTTCGAACCAAAAGACTCAAAAGATAGATTTTTTGATGGTTTTTTAAAGATTTTCTTGTACAACTAGCCTATACTAAGATAAATAAAGAAGAAAGATAAAAGCTTTATGGTTTTTAAACCCTCAAAAGGTGAAAATCTCTTAAAAAATTCGAACCAAATACACGCCTAAGTCGAGTAACAAACGCGCACAAAACCTTCATAAATACCCCATGGCTCTTGATACCAATTGAAGGATATCTTAATACACACAAGATATGGATACGATCTAGTGTTTAGAGAGAGAAATAGAGGTGGTTGGATGAACACTTAGTGAGAGAAAGAAAAGAAATATTATATTACTATGTGAAAAATAAATGAACAACCAACACCCTTTTCATCACATGGAAAAGGTATATATGCTATGATATGGCCGGCCTAATGGGCTTTGTCCATGGGCTTACCATGGGCCTTTCTTAAGCTAGCCTATCTAGTTTCCAAATATTATTTAACGGGCTATTTAACGATGTTTATGGAAGTGACCGATACTTTTATATTCCTAACAGTATTTAAGGAAGGGGTGAGTTGTAAGTTGTAACAATTGATATACATAAACCATAATTAGATAAGGCAAAGTTGGCAGTGTGTTATGCAAATCATATCTTCATTATACCTTATATTTTAAATCCTTAAATGCTCACATTTAATGCACTTCTCCAACCGGTTTGACCCGCCGGAAATCCACCGGAACCCGCCGCTGGTCGACCACAACCAGATCCGACCCTTTTTTTTATTTTTCGGTGCTATAACACGTATGAGATACGTGTCATTTCCACCTCTTCTCTACCAAACTTCTCTCCCATATCCCAAAACACACACACACCGCATCCCAGCTCACAAAACACACACACACCTACCACCCATTTTTTAATAAAGTGTTATGCAATTATTGAAGCAATTGATTTTGATATGGGGTTTGCTTCATTTGTGTTTGGAGATAACCCAATACTCTCTTCGATGCCGTCGATCTCTTTGTTTCCGTCGTTAATGGTGTGTGGTGTTGGTGGTCGGTTGGTTGCGTCATTGTGCTTATGTGGGTGCTTTGTTTTGTAACTGTTCTGGTTTATGGGGATTTGTTGAATCGACTTGTGGTGATGACGTCATTGGCGGTGACGATGATGGTTGCACCTGCTCCCGCTAGCGATGGTGTATCTCTCCTTTTAATTAATTGTTCATTTTCTTATATTATATTACTTGATGCACCATGCATATGTGTTTTTATTCTTAGATCTGATATATGTTCTATCATTTTAGCAAAAAAAAGCATTAGGTGTTTTATGTGATATTGAGCTCTAGGGGGTGTTTGTTTCGGCTTACATACGCAGCTTATGACTTATTTGGTTTTGGGTATATCTTTCATAAGCTCGCTTTTTGTTGCTTACTTTGAATCTTTTTGGCTTATATATGCGGCTTATGGCGTATTTGGTTTTTTGTTTATGTTTCATAAACTCACTTTTTGTAGCTTATTTTGAATCTTTCCAACTCATGTAAAATTATTATGACATAATAAACTATATGAAAGTTTCAAAATAAGAAAAAAAAAGTGAGCTTATGAAACATAAGCCCAAAACCAAATAAGCCATAAGCCGGCTATATAAGCCGATATTTTTAAAAATAAGCAACAAAAAGTGAGCTTATGAAAGATATACCCAAAATCAAAATTTTTGACTGTTTTAATGGGTATTCAGGTGTTTTTCACGTGTTCAGGAATTTGATCAAATGATGAATCGAAACGACGTCCGACATCGATTCATGTTGTGTTGCTCTGGAAATTGGAAGGGTGGTGGAGTGCGAGCGTTGCTCGCCTCAGCAACCTCCATGAGCGATAAAGTGCTATGCAATTGTTAAAGCAATTGATTTTGATACGGGGTTTGCTTCATTTGTGTTGGGAGATAACCCAATACTCTTTTCGATGCCGCAGATCTCTTCGTTTCCCTCGTTGATGGTATGTGGCGTTGGTGGTCGGTTGGTTGCGTCGTTGAGCTTATGTAGGTGCTTTGTTTTGTGACTGTTCTGATTTATGGGGATTTGATTGGGGCAACGATCTTGCCTTTTAAATATAAGGTATAATGATTGGATTCGGTTAATTGTCTCTTCGATGCCACCGATCTCTTCGTTGCCACCGTTTATAGTGTGTGGCGATGTTAATCGGTGTGTGACAATGAGTGGTTTGTAATCGTTGCCGATAATGAGATAACCTGTGTTGTATGTCACCTGTGCTACTGTCTCCTCGATGCCACTGATCTCTCCGTTGTCGCCGTTTATGGTGTGTCGCGATGTTGGTCAGGTGGGCGCCTTATACGAAGAATGGGAACACAAATGTGGGTTTTTTAAGAGACTTATCATTGGATTTTTGGCGATTGAAACATGGTTAGGTGTTAGTATGTCGCTTGATTAAAACAGGTTGCATTATTTTCGTGTTGCCGCTGAAGTTTATACAAATAGGAACAAGCAATCCATGAAAAATCCAGCCAGCCTTAAGACACGTTACTTGTTACCCGCTATTTTACTGTCTTAAATGTCAAACGGTATTCTAAAAAGGCAATGATGAGCGGAAGTTTGATATCGCTTGGCTAGGCTTTCTTTGTTGTACGCAACCGTGATATGCCATTTCCTAAAACTTCCATCTGAGCCAAATGGGCGATATATTTGTATAATCAAAATCAATAATGTTTACAGCAATCAACTGGGAGAGACGATTATAATATTAAGGTGTTAGTCTACCCAGATATTCAATATGTTGGATCAACTTAAAATGTTAGTCTACCCAGATATTCAATACGTTGGATCAAGTAGCATAGAGCTTGAAGTTGAAAATCTGTATTTACTTTAAAACATGACTTTGGAGGTCGTTCTTATAAACTGTTGTTTTACGTTTCAAAAAACATTGGATGCAGGCATATATTCTGCTTGCATTCCGGTAGGAAAAGGACAACTGCATATTGTTTATGTTAAACTGGAACAAGGAGGTTTGGCTGCTCCTTTGTTGGCCCATGATACGAAAACTAAGCTTGAGGGATTTACCTACGTTAAGGAAGTTGTGAAAATAAGGTATAGGTAACTTTCTGATTCCTTTGACTTTGTAATCAAGCTTTAGTAACTGTAGAGATGTTACTTTATGTCTTCAAATCTGTATGCTAGCAACGCATATTTAGAGTTATTATTCGAGAATTGTGTTTACAAATCGTATATACTCATTTAAAAAGTTTGAGCACACTGCAACTAAATATGTTAAAAATGATTATTATGGGTGAAAGTAGTTAGTTTACAAGGAGTGATTGCCGATTATTAATCTTTCAGTCCAAAGGGTGTTTGGGATTGCGTTTGTAAGTACTTACCTACTTATTTCTATAGGATATAAGTGCGTTTCTGTTTGATTTAAGACAAATAGGATTTGTAAGAGTATGGAGCTGGAGAGTGGGTTGAAGTTATGCTTCTGTAATTGATTAGAGATAGGTGTAAACGAACTAGACCAGAATGTCGAAACAATGCCCTCCAATATCAACTTAATTTCTAGCTTCAACATGATTCTCCAAGTCAAGATAATCATTTTGAAAACATATATCCAAACGCCCCTTAGTCCATTGCACCTAGGCTTGACCCAAAAGGATCTAAAAGTTAATGTTCTACACTGGGAACAGCTGGGTAGACTAACATTTTAAGGTCAAAGAGAGCAATCTCTCAACTCAGAACTTGACATATCTATCTAAAGATTTTAGAATAAAAGAAAAACAAAACCTACATTGGACGAAGATACCAAACACAACAACATGATAGGTTAATCGCAAAATTATCTGTGACATTTAATTTAAAATAAATTTATTAACTACAACTAAAAAGACAAATTGCACTAAAAAGTCTTCATCATATTAAACACCAAAAAGCTCAGAAAAGAAGTAAAGGCATCGCATAAAACACATACGACACTCATGATACTCTGGAATCTGTTTAGCAGCAGTTACTTGAAGGCTTTCAGGAAGTAGACAGCTGCAAACGGAACCTGGATTTTTTTACCAAAACTAGTAAGTTTTAAATATCATGCTGCATTTCCACTATACTAGATAGTGCAAATTTGAATTAACAAATTCAAAGATATGAGTAGTTAACTTTTCAAATCGAGGCCACTTTGACAATATTCACTTTTTCTTTTATGTATTTTTATAAGAAAGGGTAAATATGCAATAAGGTCAAAAATGAAACACAAATCAGTATATATATGTAAACTATCATTCATGGTTTAACAGTTTAACCAAAAAATAAACGTCAGGTACATAAATTTAGCAAAAAATAAAACTTCTTGCAGTTTTATAGGGATGTAAGTATACTTTGTCGAAATACTCATCTTCAAGCCACAAAATATTTGGTTGATCACTAACATAAAATAATATTTTTTGCAGGTTGATATGGAAAAAATATCCAAAGAGACACATGGTTATGTTGGTGCTGATCTTGCTGCTCTTTGCACTAAATCAGCACTTCATTGCATTAGAGAAAAAATGGTCATTTAAAGAAGTTAATCTTTTGACATATATATCAATATTCAGCATACACAAATAAATCTGTCCTAATAATCGGTCAACCTTTACAGGGAAACGTAATCCAGGAAAACATGGGCAAATAAGATATCCCTTACTTCAGTTCACTTCTTCAAGAAGGCGCGACATACAGAATATCAGTATTCATATGCATAGCGACAAGCAACTTTAAACAAACACTAGACACCGAAACCACTCTTAGGTTCGGGAAGTACACCAAATTCGACACCATCCCATCGGATGTATTTCCAAAGCACTACTTCAAATATGTTTCCTACAATCAGCTAGAATCCAAAATGCATATGAAGGACATCAAAGCCCCACAAAAACAACCATCACTAACAGGTAACTGAACATCGTTTATCGTTCCTTTCTTTTACCTTTTCTGAACATCTAGCAAAACTCAACCTAAATAACATCGCATGCTAACAGACTACATAGGATGCCAATGTCATTGGTTTTAAGTTTTGTAATTCCGTTGCTAAAACAAGTCAAGTGTTTTTTCAAAAGTTGCTTTAGCAGATCCCTATTCAATTAGAAAACTAAACCAAAAGGGTGGATTATACAGTGTTTCCTGACGTGCTTCTATTAAAATACTAGATCTTCTACAATATTCTTATGATGTTATCTAGCTGATCCGTTAGAGATTAAACTATGTTACGTTTTACACAATTAATACCTACCACAATTAGAAACCTGACCAAACTATGTTACGTTTTACACAATTAATACCTACCACAATTAGAAACCTGACCAAACTATGTTACGTTTTACACAATAGAACCCATCTAATAAATATATATATATGTTCCATCTATGCTCTATCCAAAGCTTACTATGCTTTAGAAGTTCTAAGATCACATGTCATAAAAATGATTCAAACCATACACAAAGCCAATTTATGCTTTTTCCATGCTTTTGATGTACAATAAAATATTAATGGATCGATAAACCGGGACAAATGAAACGAAGCTACCCTTATGGCTTGGATTCAGCTATTTGAACATCTCTCTTATAATGTATAACTATTATCATTGTAGACATGGGGGATATGGATATGACGTCCCAACAGGGAGAAAGATGGTGTAGTTTCACTGATAGGCGAGACGACATGATTGCCTCCTTCAACATTCAATCTCAACCAACTCACTCAGATGTTCGAGAGCAATGGATTAACACAAGAATTACATACATGGAATACTATATCGTTATCTTGAATAATAGAGATACATCAGATAAAGAGCATCTCAAAAAGCATAAGTGTAGGCACGTCAAACTCAGCTACCTATCAACCATCAACGTAAATAGGTTATCAGGCCTTCGTACATAATTTTTTTA
>BQNB010106493.1:0-23377 GCA_026074375.1 Tanacetum coccineum | reverse complement strand
GTTAAAATAGGGATAGGAACACTTAAGAATTTGTCTTGATGTTTGTCGATTTGCTGCGACATTCTTTCTATAGTATTCAATTTATTAATATTCCCAACGTTGGTGGACAAATTACACCATGGAATTCCCCACGCACGTACGTAAACCTCATCACTTCTGTCTTTTTCCATCTTAACTCGTTAGCTCACTCATATTTTAACTCGCCGAGTTGGATGCACATAAGATTACTCGGAGGCTAGTCAAAAAATGGTTCAGCTATCATATCCGCATGTTGTACTTAGCTACATCGAGTATGGTAGGAATTCAGTGTAACACCTCTATTTTTGTAATAACGATCCCAATTATATTATATAGCTTAGGCTAAAAGGAGTGGCACCAACTCACTCACCATTCATATCAGCGCAACCTCATCTTTCTTTCGCATCTCACTTCCACTCACTCACACTCATCATTCACCCGTTTTGGTCACTCACTCATACTCACCATTTACCTATTTTTTATTTAAATATTTTTATTCATAAACAAAAAAACGTAAGTATCAACATAAACGTAAACGTACGAAAACGTAAAACATACTATATTAACAACTTTTATTCAAACACTAAAACTTTTATTTATAAATTAACAATGTTAAATAATCGTACGAAATAAAAAACTAAAACATGATTATGTTAGTATTCATATGTTAGGCCTTTATATTATTATGTTATAGGCTTGAACCACTTGCCTACATTCTAGAATAATCATATGTATTATATATTGGTTATCTATTTAACGAGAATGATGACAAATTGGTCAATTATCATGGTATCGAGCTACACTTAATTCTCTCTTAAAATATCTTTAATTACACGTCTTCTTCCCTCCCTCCTCCCCTTTTCACGACTAAAAATACCCTAATCGTTCATTATCCTTGGCATCCATGTTCAAGATGATGGAATAAACAATAAAAACTCATCTGTCATAAACACAACAACAACACCATGTGATAAAATCATTCCATCTGGTGTCACACGTATAACCAATAACACTTCCATCAAGCTTAGTATTAAAAAACTTCGTTACAACTCATGATGTTCCATCATCAAAATACATCTTGGAAGTCTTGACCTAAAGAAACATATCGAAGAAGCATCCACAAGTACGTGTATGACTGATCCAAAATGGAGTAAACTGGATGATCTAATAAAGATGTGGATTCTTGGAACGTGTTGTGAATCATTGTAAGATCAGATTATTTCTACGCCGGGTACAACAAAAGACTTATGGGATCACATTAAGAACCTTTTTCATGATAATGAGGATGCACGGGCCATAACTCTTGACAATCAATTTTGATCTCTCAAAATAGGTAATCTATCCATCAATGAATATTTTACTAAAATTCAAAACATGGCGGATAGGATAAGGAATTTGGGAAGCCCGGTTAGTGACAAAAACTTAGTTATTTATACCCTAAATGGACTAAGCCCTAATTACAAACACCTTGCTCGCGTTATTCGTCACACTAAACCTCTCCCAACTTTTTATGACACCCATAATAAGCTATTGCTAGAGGAGGGTGACATGAAAGATGAAGAAAATGCAAACACAAGTCATATAAACAACACCCCATCATCCCCTGTCATTTTATTGGCAACTGGTAGTACAACTCAAAACTGGCCCAACAACTCTAAAAATTAAAACACCTAAAATTTCCCACAACTATGTATTCATTTTCCGAAAGAGTCGTGTAAGTTCAAAGATAAATGTAAATTTATTCATGATCATCGTGGTTGTATGGAGGCAAACTCTGATAGTTCTCAACCTAGTAATTATGCACGTATAAATAGTGGCTACAATAGTTTGGTACAACAAAATACTTTGACCCCCTCTGGTTACCATGCACGAAATGCAACTCACCAGGTCCAACCATCTTGGCTTGTACGTGTAGCCCTACAACAACCAACGGCCTAACAAGTGTTTACTTTCCAAAACCCAACCATTGCCCAACATGCCCAATATGCATACTTGCAGGCCCAACAGCAGACCAACAATGCCCAACAAGTTTTTCTTTTACTCTATAGTTTGCTTCGTCTAGCATGAATCAACCAGGAATTCTCGGGCCCGCTCCTACTATGGTCCCAACTCAGGAAACGTTGCTTTCGCATGCTTTTAGCATCATGGCAATGCAAGATCTGACATGGAATATGGATACAGGTGCTTCATCTCACCTCACTTCACATATTAATAGCTTATGTACTATTTAGAATAAACGCTTATATCCCTCTATATGTGTTGGTGACGGTATTTCAATTTCCATCACTAACATTGGACATAGTATTCTTGTAACACCCCAACACCGGATTTTAAGTATTTAATTATGAGAATGCCATGAAATCGTTTGACTATGACTTTTAGTAGTTTGAATGCCTTACGTGATTGGTTAGTCAAACCCGATAGTCAATCCGTTAGTCAAAATATAAGTTGTATATTGTGTAAATGGTTTTAGAAAGATTAATGTGTCATAAATATGAGTGAAGAGGACTTAAGGGACCATTATTTTCACTTGGCCAAACTTATAACTAATTATAACCGAAATTCCCTAGATAATTCTACAGACTTCTCATTTATTCAAGAGAGTGTGTATGTGTCATATGTTTTAGAGAGGGAAAGACGGAGACCAAACTTTGGTGATCAATGGAGGAAGAAATTGGTATACTAGTGTAAGGTTTGGACCATATCAATCTCCTTTACAAGTAAGTAACCTCTTATTTGAGTTAATTAGCGAATTATAGAATTTGGGTTCATGTAACCTAAATTGAAGGTTTTGGATAATTTTGATTCTTAACCAAGAATTAAGGTAATTATAAAAATGGGTTAAGTTGTATAATGTGAAATTAGTAAAAAATTAGGGTTTTCCACCATATGATCAATATATGATCATATGATGTTAATGAATAATAAAGGGTGTGTTAATGGGTTGTAAAAACCCATATTATGATATTGCTTTACGGTGCATAAAATGTGTAATTATGGTTTAGGAAGGCTAGCATGAGATGATAATGATGTGGTAATGGCTTTATTGAGATTTAGCTTGGAATGAGGTAAGTAAAATGGTTATGATATGAAATTATATTGATTTATCATATATGTATTATGTATAAGATTGTGCTTTAGTTGTATGAAGCATTTGACTAATGTGTTGGGATTAAGATTAGGTTTAAGGTTAGTTTGGCTTATCTAGCCAAAGATGTAGTTAGTCAAGTTATGGACTAGTTAAAGTATGTAAGATTATGTATGTTATTGTGTGATTGATAATTGGATTAAGTGTTCTTGGACAAGTAGCGATGTTGAATATCTTCGGACTTATGTCTAATGTGTTTGATGCTTATATATGTTATGGGCTTGACCAATTTACCTACATTCTAGAATAATCTCATGTATTATATATTGGTTATCTAATTAATAAGAATGATGGCAACTTGGCCGATTATCATGGTATCGAGCCACACTTAATTCTCTCCTAAAATCTCTCAAATTACATGTCTTCTTACCTCCCTCCTCCCCTTTTAATGGCTGAAAACCCTAAACATCATTCTCTTGGCACCATAGCTGGAGATGATGAAAACATAAACTCATCCGTTATAAACACAATAAGAACACCATGTGACAAAATCATTCCATTTGGTGTCACAAGTATAACCAATAACATTCCTGTCAAGCTTAGTCTTGAAAAACTTAATTACAACTCATGGTGTTCCTTCTTCAAAATATATCTTGGAAGAGTCTTGTTCCTAAAGAAACATAACGCAGAGCATCCACAAGTAAATGTAACGACTGATCCAGAATGGAGTAAACTAGATGATCTAATAAAGATGTGGATTCTTGGAACGTGCTGTGAATCATTGCTAGATCAGGTTATTTCTACCCAGGGTAAGGCAAAAGACTTATGAGATCACATTAAGGACCTTTTTCACGATAATGAGGATGCACGGGCCATAACTCTTGACAACCAAATTTGATCTCCAAAATAGGTAATATTTCCATCAATGAATATTTTACTAAAATTTAAAATATGGCGGATAGGTTAAGGAATTTGGGAAGCCCGGTTAGTGACAAAAACATAGTTATTTATGCCCTAAATGGACTAAGCCCTAATTACAAATGTCTTGCTCACATTATTCGTCACACTAAACCTCTCCCAATTTTTTCTGTCACCTGTAATAGGCTATTGCTATAAGAGAGTGACATGAAAGATGAAGAAAATGTGAACACAAGTCATATAAACAACACCTCATCATCCCCTGTCATTTTATTGGCAACTAGTAGTACAACTCAAAACCGTCCCAACAACTTTAAAAATAAAAACACACACAAACGTCCCCACAACTTGTATTCATTTTCAAAGGGTCGTAGTTAAGTTCGTGAGATAGATGTGAATTTATTCAAGATCATCGACGTCGTATAGGCGGAAAACTCTAATGGTTACTCACCTAATAATTATGCACTTACAAACATTGGCCACAATAGGTTGGTACAACAAAATACTTTGACCCCCTCTGGTTACCATGTATGAAATGCAACTCACCAGGTCTTACCATCTTGGCTTGTGCATCTATGATTGGGTTCTTGTGAGTAGTGTAAATTTGTATATAAGTTCTACTAATTATAATTTTGTGCGACTTTACTATTAACTAACACGAACGGGAAGTGCACCCGACCATTTGTAAGTTCCGATTGTGAGTAGGGATGTCGATCCATAAGTGAGCGTTAATACAGATCTATCATATTTTAGTTATCTAGGTTAGTCCCTAAATTAACCTAATTAATTCTACTTAAAAAACCTAAACTACGAACTAACGCAGGGGGGTCTGGGGGTCAGCCCGGGAGACTAGCATGAGTTTATAAGGTTTAACAAAACAAATGCCAAACGAGGCAAATCAACAATCCCAAGCAATTAAATAAACGATAAAGAAGCGGTCAAGCACTAATGTAAGAAAAACGTATTAGCCTGTTTTATCTAATAAAATGTAGGAATTGTTTAAGAGTGCAATGATTTTATTACATCCAAGATGTTGATATCAATAAAGTTAATCTAAGTGGCACTTCTCATAAAACTCTAGGTTTGTATTACCATTAATCTTGTTAACAATTAACCTAAACCCGCATACAGCATACCCCGCTGATTATAATCTATCTGGAGTATAACAATGAGGAATGTTGAAAACCTGCTCATCAAGGCCTTTACCTACTTAAGTTCTAATCGTTATATAATATGCCTGGTAGTGACCCGGTCCGAACCCTACCTAAGAAATAGAATGTGATTTGTAAACAAATCGGATTATAAAACAAACCAAACATTAAATGTCATAAACATGGCTAATACCTAAAGGTATCAACCCATAGTCATTGTAACAATACACAATATCATGGACGAACGATTAAAGTAAGAAAATGTTACGCTAACCGAACGCGTATAGCGGAGTATAGAGATTACAAGAGTTTTCCTGTTGATTTGAGGCACTGTGCTGACTTTCTAGGCTTCTAAATTTGTATGTAGATCGAACTTGGTGGTTAAAGGGTTCTTTTGCATATTGAAAACCGAGTTTAGGGTTTCTATTTATAAGCTTTGACAGCAGGTCGATATGGCATAAGTTGAAAGTGTGTAAATACGCCCAATTTGTAACTTGCTGGGCTTCACGAATTATGAATATTTCAGAAAATTCAAAAGTCGTCTATGAAATAAGGCGTATAATGTATTCTGGATACGACGTAATAGATCTTCTCGACATGGTATGCATTTTGAAGTTTATAAGGTCACGAATACTATCGTATTTGCTGTTGTGAATACGGCGTATTGGTAGTCAATCTTGCTTGTACTGAATGTTGACCAAGGTTTCGTATATGGCGTATCTGCTGATTTGGATAGGGCGTATTCATCAAAGTCAGACAATGGTCTTGAATTCATCTAAGACTTGGGTTCAGTGTACACGTCTAGAATGATACGGTGTATTGGTTGTCAGAATCAATATACTTTCTTGAATTCTTCGTTTATGCTCCAAAATGCGTGCTTTTCACTAACTTTTACCATTTGCTCAGATAAATAACTGCAAATATATAAAATAAGCAATTAATTATCAATTCATTTATAAAATAATGTAAAATTATTAACAATATATCTAGGATAAATGATGCTAATAATGTGACGTTATTTGATGACATCAAATATCCCTCCACTTGAATCCTACTTGTCCTTAAGTAGACTTTAGAATTTATCTTATGAAAATGTATCCCAAACGAATGTCTAGAAATTTTCCTTTAAGCAGTTTTAATTTAATTGCTAGCGTACAACCAAACACCTCACGAAATAGGAAATGAAAACACTCAAATTACTCGACTAATCTATGTGGTAACATTTAGTAGTTCACCCAATTACTCGGTCGTGACGAGTATTCTATCATAAGCTTGGCATGGGCACAAATCTCCACCACTAAAGCGTAGGAGTAACAAGTCTGAAAATGTAAATTGGGTGAATATGACAAGGCTTAAGGGTTGATCAGTCTTTTTAATCTCTATCGATACCAGTATTCCAGAAAAGGCGACAAAATCACAAATGCATGCCCAAATTCATGACTGCGACACTTGTGATTGCTCAAATCCTTAACTCAAATAAGCTAAAGAATATGACCAAGTAATCTTTACCAATAGTATTATACCATCAAGGGGTGACAAAACTACACGTACACATTTAAATCCATGAATGAGACATATGCAATTGCTCAAATCCCTCATTCAAGTAAAACCAAATGTTAGGATGAAGAAAAATATAGGGTAGGGATTAGGCATGGGAAACATTTATAATTGGTGTAAAATAAAATAACAAATCGAATAGATTAAGTCCAACCAAGAAACAAAAATGTTGCTAGCTACTTTCCCGACCACAACCTTGAAAAAGACACAAATCATAGACCAACTCACGCTTTAACACGGAAACTCACGCTTTATTTGGTAGACACGAATTAGACTCAAAGATGTTTTAATCATCTATACTCAACTTTCCATAAAACAACCTAGTTGGCGTTCCCGTAACAACCAACTCCCAATCATACATAATATAGTACAACAATAGTGGTGATATCTACCACATGATATATAAAATACATAGTTGGTTTATATTGCGACCAACTTGAAACAATATACAACAAAACTTTACATCATTGGTTTATAACACGTACCAAGGAATACTCGATCATCATAAATAATAAAATTGGTTAAGTTTAGACGAACCGATTATCTCACAATCCTCATTTTTTTTCTTTCTTCTATTGTTTGTAATTTTCTGTTTTTTTTATTTTTTTAACATACCAAAACAAAATAAAGGTGTAAAATTTCACGACTTCACGATCATAATAAATCTGGATAATATTTCCAAAATGCTCTTGACTCACAAATAATAATGATAGTGAAAGTAGTAAAAACAAACGAACAAATAAAAATAAACTACTAATGACATCAAATAACGTTACTTTTATAGCATCATTTATCCCATGTAATTAACCCATTTTGTATAATTATTGCAAAGAATTGTTACTTAATCGTTTGTATTTAAGTATTAC
Source organism: Tanacetum coccineum (assembly GCA_026074375.1). Classification (NCBI taxonomy): domain Eukaryota; kingdom Viridiplantae; phylum Streptophyta; class Magnoliopsida; order Asterales; family Asteraceae; genus Tanacetum; species Tanacetum coccineum. The sequence goes on along the minus strand of BQNB010106493.1, from coordinate 15,779 downwards.
AGTAATTATGGAGTACTTGGTGAAGATTAACTAAAAGACACGCATTCTGGAGCTTAAACGAGGATATTTTGAAGATTACTGTTCTGACAACCAATACGCCATATCCATCAAGGAAGATATGGCATATCTGTGCCTACACTTCACTAATGACCACGATGGAAATTAGATCAATACGCCGTATCTAGAGAAGACTAATACGCCGTATTTAAGTTATAGAAGGTGAATATTCTGGAAGATATCAAACGTGGTCCCTACTCCAAGAAACCCCCGATACGCTGTATCCAAGACTTTGGATACGCCGTATAGACCATATTCCAGACCCTATAAATAGAAAATTCAAAAATGAGTTTTAAGTGTGCTAAATCATATTCTCGATACCTAAACCACAAAAGTCAATTTTCAGAGGAGAAAAAGAGAAGAAGAGGTTAAACAACGTTATTAATCCCATATGAGATAATGTGTAATTTCTTATACTCTTGAAATTGTTTAGTTTTTCGTATCATTCGTTAACCCGGTTAGTTTACATTGGCTAAATAATTACTTTTGTATTAATTATGATGTTTGAAGGCTAATACCTTCGGGTATTAGCCATTATTATGAAGATCTTAATGTTTGGTTTGTTTATCTTGATTTCTTAATTTATCGTTGATTGCTTGTTTATGTTTATCAGTTTATACTTGTTTATTTGCTTATGTATGCGACCTATCATTCAACTAGGTCTAGTCCTACAATTTTAATGCGCTGCAACTTTGGTTTTGTTTAGGCGTAGGCTAAGAGACCAGGATAGCTCTCCATATTGCAATTTATATATCTAGAATCATAGGATCACAAATATTAATCTATCCTTGCCTTTAGTTAAGTGAGCTTAGTTGAGCAATAAGGTGACCTTGGTATCAACGAGTACGTTCTTATTCCATTAGTAAGGACTCGGACAATGGACTACTAGTATATAAAGAGCCATTAAGCAGTAAGTGGGTAAAGTCTCCATGAGCTAGGGTTTAACAAGATCACCATTGCTTTAATCCCTAAGATAGATTATAATCAGCAAATAAAGATGCTTTATGCGGATGCATTTAATTGTGACAAAATTCTATGTGTCTAGGTTTAAGGAAGAAGTACCGCCTTAATCTTAAGAATGATATGACGCCTCGAGATAAGTAATCATTACACTAAATAAACAAACCAACGTCTTGATTGGATTAATAATGGTTAATATAGTTTTTTATATTTGGCTAGACCGCTTTTTTATCTTTTGTTAATTTGCTTGCGTATGTTTTAGTGACTTGAATTGATTTTAGTCACCACTAAACCTGTGCCAGTCTCTCAAACTCAAACCCCCCTTATCCATTAGATTTAGGGTTAACATAGGTTTAACATAGATTAGACTAACTTAGATTAGGAAAACCAAAGTATTAATAAATTGAAAGTGTTTCTCTCTCTTAGTGATCGGCATCCTACTTACCATGAAACTCCCATCGATTGGGTACACTGCCCGTGAAAAGTGTTGTTTTAGGTAAAGTTGGCAAAATATAAATTTAAAACTTGAAGCATAAAATTACACCTACACGACGACACGATCACGTTTTTGGCGCCGCGATTAAGGTCACCTATAAAACATGTGCCACCAGTCTCATCAGGCTGAAACCCCCATCTATCATTAGAAGCGGGGGGGTGAGCGGGCGGGGGGGGGCGGGAAGGGGCGGGTCATAGTTTAAACAATTAATTTAGAATAAACTTAAGTAGAAGTTATTAAAATACTGATAGATTATAAGGTTAACGGCTTCGCTCTTAGTGTTCGACACCCTACTTACCACAAAATTCCACCCAATCGGGTACACTGCCCGTTAAAGTGTTGTTTTAGGATAATTCGGCTAAATATAAATGTAAAACTTGGTAATTAATAATTTGACCCTACACGATAGTACATCAAGTTTTTGGCGCCGTTTCCAGGGAGTGAAAAAGTTTAACCTTTAATTTTATTAGTATTTCTAACCATTAGCTTAGATTAATTTAATTAGTGTAATTTAATTCTGTTTGTAATTAATTTAATTGTGTGATTTAATTGTGTGTTTAAAGTCCCGCACTATTTAATTGTTTTCTAAGTATCCTGTTCTGACAGATCAACAGATACGACGTATCGACCTTTCCGCTCAGGACAACGTATTAGTTTCTATAGTCTAAACGACGTATCTGTTCTTCTAAATAATACGGCGTATTCTGTATAACCAATACGGCGTACTGACCTTCAGCAGACAATACGACGTATTCAAACTAATTGAATACGGCGTATTGATCATCTGATATAGTAACAGTAATTATTTTTCGTATTTGATTTCCTGTTTATCGTGTTCTCTTCCGAGAGGGCACAACCTACTGATCATTTGCACTTATTTTTCAGGAATTCGATTGACGATGACAGAACAAAGTGACTATATCTTTTTACACTAAAAAAACTAAACTGGCGCGAGCATCGGAGAGGCGAGGAAGGAGGGGGGAGGGAGTGAAGGAAGAATGATCGAGAGAAATTTTGTCGAGATACAGGGAGTGTTTTTGGTCAAGAAACGAGATAATACTTTCAATGGGGCAATCGGAGAAAACGTGTTTGAGCACATTAATAAATTTCTTGAAGTAGTTGGGCCAATCAAAATTAATGAGGTAAGTCAAGACCGATTTAGACTTAGCATATTCCCTATTTCACTCGCAGGTGCTGCAGGTGAATGGTTTAAAAAGGATTGTATAGGCTCAATTACTACTTGGAGAGATTTGGTAGAAAAGTTCGTTCAAAAATTCTACCAACTTACCAATCACAATGAAGAAATAGAAGCTGAGGAGGATGATGACCCCAACAATACTACTGACATCTTCAAGATTAAATGAATGAAGAGAAGATAAGATATATCTTGTGTTGTTGGTTCAGTAGGATTTTATAGCCACAAATCCTAACCAAAAAGAGTAACAAGCGTGGAAGATTTTGGGCTAAAATAGTAGGGAGGTAGTTCAAACATTTCAGGAATATAAAGCCAATGATGACTTATTCAGGAAGACTTGGTATTTCATATAATATTTAAATATCCTTTTTTATCTTTTATAGTTTTATTATTTTTAATAATTCACAAAAACTATGTTTTAACAATCCTCAACTTGAATTTTTTTTTAAATATTTCCATTAAACAGTAATAAAAAACTATGTATAAGATTGAGCATAAGCAAAGTATCTTTTGACTTGAACCTTTGCGCAGCGAGTACAATTTAGAATCAACAAAAGTGACTCGTGGCCTTGAACTTTATCTCTAACTTCATACCACGCACAACCTTTTCAAAGTGTGGTTTAAAATCACGTGCTTTTAAGGCCATGCACGTCTATCCCAGTATAGTGAACACTCTAGAAATTTGCCTACAATTTCATAGAAAGCGACCACACTTCCACATTCACATAGGTGAGTCTATCAAGAGTACTCGTGTAACTAAATACTCTACTCCAAAAGGAGTACAGATGTCATTAAGAGTTTCTATTAACTCAGCCTAATATCACTTCAGGAATTCATGCCTCACATTTCTAATAGCATGATCAACTTCATATCACATCATAATTTGTTGTTACCCATTGAACCTATTTCATAGGATCTCCAGTTTATAGGTCGGGTTACCATTATGTGTGAGTCATCATTCCATAGGCATAAGTCTCATTCCCTTTTGTGTATTAAGGACTTTCTCACTAGCTAATCCTTTTGTCAAAGGATCATCTAAGTTTTTATCAGTGCGTACATGATCCACTCTAATTTCTCCTATAGTTAGGAACTCTCTAATGGTATTATGTTTTTGACGAATTTGTCGTTTCTTACCATTGTAATAACGATTCTGAACTTTTGCAATACCCGTAGTACTATCAAAGTGGATCAACACAGCTGGAATCGGTTTTTTCCATAAAGGGATCTCAGCTAACAAACATCTCAACCAACTTGCTTCTTCACTAGCGGTGGCTAGTGCTATTATTTCAGACTTCATAGATGATTGAGATAAAATAGTTTATTTCTTAGACTTCCAAGAGATTGCTCCAACAGCTATGCTAAAAATATAGCTGCTGGTAGCTTTGGAATCATCTGACAAAGAGTTCCAATCAACATCACTATACCCTTCAAGGACAGCGAGAAACTTATTGTAATGTTATCTAAGGTTCATGGTTCATTTAAGGTACCTCACAACCCGCTCTTTAGCATCCCAATGCTCAATACTAGGTCTACTAGTAAACCTGCATAATAATCCCACGACATAAGCTATGTCGGGTCTAGTACAATCAGTGGCATACCAAAGGTTGCCAATGATGCTCGCATATTCAGATTGTCTAACACTATCACCAATGTTCTTAAACAATTTGACTTTTGGATTGAAAGGTGTACAAGCAGGTCTACAGTCAAAGTAATTATATATCTTTAAGATCTTCTCAATATAATGAGATTGGTCTAAGGAAATTCAAAATTTAGACCTAGTAGGTTGTATACCCAAGATCACATTTGCTTCTCCTAAATCTTTTATATTAAAGTTTTTGCATAAAATAGATTTCACATCGTTGACAGGATGTATATTAGATCCAAAAATGAGTAAATCATCCATGTACAAACATATTATAGTGCAACATCCATTTTAAAATTTATAATATATGCATTTGTCACTTTCATTTATGCTAAAACCATGTGAAACCACAAGACTATCAAACTTCTCATGCCATTTATTAGGAGCCTGTTTCAAGCCATACAAAGATTTATTTAACTTACACACTTTATGTTCTTAACTATAAACTACAAATCGTTTAGGTTAATTGATGCGTGTCATTTAGTACAGGTAATGTTGTTTATCAAGTTTTACTATTTATATTTTGTCGACTTTACCTATTAACTAACATTAACGGGCAGTATACCCGATCAATTATAGGTTCGTTGGTAAGTAGGGTGTCGATCACTAAGAGTGAGCGTTAATACTTAAATCTATCAGTATTTTAGTTATCTAGGTTAGTCTTAATTTATCTTAATTAATTCTACTTAAACCTAAACTAACGCAAGGGGGGTTTTCAGCCTGAGAGACTGGCACGAATTTGATTTAATATAAATTAAATGAAACTAATAAGACAATTAACACACATAAGCAGATAAAAACAATAAAGAAGCGATCAAGCACTAATGTAAGGAAAACGTATTAGTCAGTTTAATCTAATAAAATGTAGGAATTGTCTATGTGTGCAATCATTCCTAAGCAAGGTGGTTCTTCTTCCTAAACTCTAGGTTCGTATTATAGTTAATCCTGTCACAATTAACCTAAACCTGCATAAAGCTCACATCGTTGATTATAATCTATCTAGGAGACAACATTGGTGAATATTAAAACCTAGCTCATTGAGGCTTTACCCACTTATGTTTAATCGTTATATATATGCTGGTAGTCCACGGTCTATACTGCTATCCAAAGAAACATAATGTTATTTGTAATCATAAGTCAGCATTTATTCTACCACTCACTTAACCAAGGGAGCAATATGGGCATAAATTTGTAGTCCTATTAATCCAGAGTCACATATATAAGTTGTATGTAGTTTTATCCCAAACTCTAGTCTTTACTCTACTGCAATCCTAGATCTAGTTGAATGATAAATTAAACACATAATCAAACATAAACAGATATAAAGTGATAAACATAATCAACATGCAGCGAATAAGCAAAAAATCAATACAAACAAACCAAACATTAAATTGTCATAAACATGGCTAATATCTAAAGGTATCAGCCCATAGTCATTGTAACAATACATGATATCATAGACGAACGATTAAAGTAAGAAACAATACGCTAACCAAACGCTTATAGCGGAGTATAGAGATTACAATAGTTTTCCTATTGACTTGAGGCACTTTGCTGACTCTCTTGGCTTCTGAATTTGTTTGTAGATCGAACTTGGTAGTTAAAGGCTTCTTTGCATACTGAAAACCGAGTTTAGGGTTTTTTATTTATAAGCTCTAGAAAAAGGTTGATACGCCGTATTGAAAGGGTTCGATACGGCATATTGGATAACTTGGCGTGGGCTCTACGAATATAATATTCCAGAATATTCATAAGTCATCTCTGAATACGGCGCATAAGGTCTTCTGGATACGGCGTATCAATTCTTATATAAAACAATGTAAAACGAGCAAAATGGCTGGGATAAATGATGCCAATAATGTGACATTATTTGATGTCATCAAATATCCCCCCACTTGAATCCTACTTGTCCTCAAGCAGACTTTAGATTTATCTTATGAAAATGTATCCTGAACGAATGTCTAAGATTTTTTCCTTTAAGCATTTTTATTCAATTACTAGCGTATAACCAAACACCTCACGAAATAGGAAATGAAAGCACTCAAATCACTCAACTAATCTATGTGGTAACATTTAGTAATTCGCTCAATCGCTCGGTCGTGACGAGTATTCTATCATAAGCTTGGCATGGATACACATCTCAACCACTAAAGCTAAGGAGTAACTAGTCTAAAAAGGTAAATTGGGTAATGTGATAAGGCTTAAGGGTTTATCATTCTTTTTAATCTCTATCGATACCAATATTCTAGAAAAGGCGACAAAACCACAAATGCACGCCTAAAAATCCATGACCGCGACACTTGTGATTGCTCAAATCCTTAACTCGAATAAGCTAAAGAATAGGATTAAGTAATCTTTACCAACAGTAATACACCAACAAGGGCGATAAAACCGCACATACACATCCAAATCCATGAATAAGACATATGTGATTGCTCACTCCCTCATTCGAGCAAACCAAATGTTAGGATGAAGAATGATATAGGGTAGGGATTAGGCATGGGAAATATATATATAATTGGTGTAAAATAAAATAACAAAATAGATAGAGTAAGTCCAAACAAATAAAGAACAATGTTGCTAGCTAATTTCCCGACCACAACCTTGAAAAAGGCACAAATCACTGACTAACTCACGCTTTAACACTAAAAACTCACACTTTGTTTGGTAGACATGAATTAGACTCAAAGATGTCTCAATCATCATCCTTACGATCTATAAAAACAACCTAGTTGACATTCCCATAATGGCCAACTCCCAATCATCCATAATATAGTACAACAATAGTAGCGATATCTACCACTTTATACAAAAAAATACATAGTTGTCTTAGATTACGACCAACTTGAAACAATATACAACAATACTTTACATCGTTGGTTTATAACACGTACCAACGAATAATGGATTATCTTATAAATAATAAAACCGGTTAAGTTTAGACGAACCGATTATCTCACAAACCTCTCCTTTTTTCTCTCTTACATTTTTTTTGTATTTTTCTGTTTTTTCAATTTTTTTTATATAACTAGAAAACAAAATAAAGGTGTAAAATTTCACCACTTCACGATCATATTAAATCTGGATAGTAATTCCATAATGCTCTTGACTCATAAATAGAAATAATAGTGAAAGTAGTAAAAACATACGAACAAAATAAAAATAAACTACTATCACATTCCCAATTGCAATGTGTAATTCCCGACCTAACCAATAGATAAGAAATGCGCACATGAACACAAAAAGTACATACTTTTACACAAAAGCAACTAGCAACTGATTAAGGACTTAATCTACAGGGTAGGCTAAGGTGTAAAGGTGTAAAGAAACAAATTCTTGGTGGTGTAAGAAACGAAAGGAATGGCTCAGACGGTTTTTTCTAGGGGTATCTTACTCTAAAAATGAGAGTAAACAAAATGGTTTATACGGGGGTTAACTAACCAGTGTAGTTGTTTAATATCACAATATTTGTATAGGCTTTTTGGTTTAATCCTAAAATGTTACGAATCTGGACAAGTCACTCCAATTATAAAAATAATACTCATTATGGTGGTCTCGAATAGTATACCAAGCCAAGTTCTAAAGTTTACTACAATCACCGCCACACTCATATATTTATGGAATTTTGGGTAAAATGAGGGAAATGGAATAGGCTTAATTCTCACATAATGGAAATAAAGGTTATGTGTGCGGGTTATGCAACTTATAATCTCATAAAAATATGCTAAATTTTTTAAAATTTGAGCATAAATTAGGCATATTATTGTGAATAAGGACAAGTAGTGTTCTAATTCTCCCCTCCCCCGCTTGAGATATACAACGCCCACGTTGTATAAATATAACATGAAAATCAGGAAATAAAAAGAATTAGAACAGAAAACTCCTTTGAGATTTGCTCGGTATGATCCTCCATGATGAGTATATGAGCAAGAATGTGTGTTGTAAAATTGTCTGGATACCAGCATGACTACAACACACGTAAGATTCCAAAGTATATGTGTACCACCAATCTCATTAATTCTTGTTCAATACATTCCTATCTAAATCATAAAGAAAACAATAGCAATTGTATCTCCTAATAAACATCGGTTAGAAAATAAAATAAACACCTAAACTGTACAGGAAGTTGATACGCCGTATCTATGTTTCAGGATACGTCGTATTAAACCATGTATGAAAAATAATCCAAATACAGGTCAGAGGTCAAATACACCGTATTCATAGTTATGAATACGCCGTATTGACAAGTCTAACAATAATGTTGTAAAAGTACTATAAATAAAAAGGGATAACGTCTAGGTTAGTCAATACGCCGTATCCATGAGATTGGATACGCCATATCGACATCCTAGGAAGACAAACTCGATACAAAAATTGAAATTACATTCCGGGTTGTCTCCTGGCAAGCACTTTTGTTTACAGAAAAGTCTTTAAGCTAGACTTCCTTCAGCTCCAGTCCATCCTTATAAAACAACTTGGGGTCGAAGAGGATGCTAAATGACACATATAAATTTTTAACAAGAGTTATTAGCATCCCTTTGTTAATATAATTCCAAATCATGATATTAATACTTGATTCTTTGATAAAAGTTTCAGTTGCGAAAAAATTGCTAATAGTATCATGACTCGTTTCCCAAAGCATATTTGACACATGTGCATAGGTATCAACATCAGTATTTATTCCATTACGTAAAATATCCTCTGAAGTCTGTTTGATACCTATTTTACCTTCATCATTGTCCTTATCCAATTTTAAATTATCGACAGAAAACATATCATAAGAAAATAGATCTTTGTCAATACCCAAGACGTTTTCGGATATAGCATTGTATTTTCCATCATCATATTTGGACAATGATGTTTTATTTTTCCAATTAACTTCGTCCACATGTTGAGAACTTAATGCATCATCATAAACTATAGCTGGGAATTTTGTTTTAAAAAATCTGAGATAGTTAATATCTCCAATATAGTTGATCTTACCATACTTAGCAGTTTCTCAGTTATATACTTGATTGTTTCTAAGAGCTTTCTCAGTTTCATACTGAATATATTCTTCCATAGTCATATTTGGTTTGTCCATTTCCTATTAAAAAATTGCTAGGAACACAGATAAAATGGTCAAACAAATAGATAAAAATTACAGAAAATAAATGATAAAATTGTTGTTGTATCAGACAATTGATACGCCGTATTCAATAAACTGAATACATCGTATTGATATTTGATGTCGAATACGCTGTATAGAATTTAAAAGTGATACACCGTATCCAAAGATATGAATACGGCGTATTCAGTATTCGACCAGAAGAAAAACAGCAACAATTAATAATGCATAAAAACACACAAACAAGCATAAAAACAAAAACACAAATATACAAAAAATACAAATGCAGAATAACACACTAATACAAACTAATAAAAACACTAAATCTAATCTAAAATACAAATAAACAAGTATTAAACAAACTTCACTCCCCGACAGCGGCGTCAAAAACTTAATGTGTGTCGTTTAGTATAGGTAATATTGTTTATCAAGTTTTACTATTTATATTTTGCCGACTTTACCTAATAACTAACACTTACGGGCAGTGTACCCGATCAATTGTAGGTTAGTTGGTAAGTAGGGTGTCGATCACTAAGAGTGAGCATTAATACTTAAATCTATCAATATTTTAGTTATCTAGGTTAGTCCTAATTTATCCTAATTAATTCTACTTAAACCTAAGTTAACGCAAGGGGGGGTTCAGCCTGAGAGACTGGCCCGAGTTTGGTTTAATCTAAACTAAATGAGACAAATAAGACAATTAACACACACAAGCAGATAAAAAATGATAAAGAAGCGGTCAAGCACTAATGCACGGAAAACGTAATAGCCAGTTTAATCTAATAAAATATAGGAATTGTCTATGTATGCAATCGTTAGTGTTATACCATTCCTAAGCTAGGTGGTTTTTCTCCCTAAACTCTAGGTTTGTATTATAGTTAATCCTGTCACAATTAACCTAAACCCGCATAAAGCTCACACCGTTGAATATAATCTATCTAGGAGACAACATTGATGAATATTAAAACCTAGCTCATCGAGGCTTTACCTACTTATGTTCAATCGTTATATATATGCTAGTAATCCACGGTCCGTACTGCTATCCAAAGAAACATAATGTTATTTGTAATCCTAAGTCACCACTTAGTCTACCACTCACTTAACCAAGGGAGTAATAGGGGCATAATTCCTATTAATCCAAAGTCACATATATAAGTTGTATATAGTTTCATCCCAGACTCTAGTCTTTACTCTACCGCAATCCTAGATCCAGATGAATGATAAATTAAACACATAATCAAACATAAACAGATATGAAATGATAAACATGATCAACATGCAACGAATAAGCAAACAATCAATATAAATAAACCAAGCATTAAATTATCATAAACATGGCTAATACCTAAAGGATAACAAAAAAAGACATGCATAACCCCGCTAAAATGTAAGTTGAAGCCTTTATAGCATCTTTTTGTCATAAAAAATCACAGATCTAAAGTTGTACCATCTTTTTTTTAGGTACCGTCTTCTTCAAACCCATTCCACCATTAAAGGCAGTTGAAGTTTTAATTAAATGAATAAATTTACACAAATAACAAAACCTTAAGGGAAGCAATATCCAAGTGAAGAATCGAGCATCAACGAGAAGAAACTTAGTGTCGACGAGAAGGCAATCAGGGGGAAGGGTCGTCAAGGTAAGCAGTGGCGATGGGAAGAAGGTTGGTAATGGAGGATAGAAGGGTTTCGATTGATATTCGTCGATGATAATTGGAATGGGAAAGGAAAGGAAAGGGTATAACTTGTCCTGGATGAGAAGGGGGTAGGTTTTTACACCCTTTCATATTAAGGATCTTCTCTTGTAATAAGCAAAAAAGAAATAACTGATATTTCTTTGTGAAATAAGGATTGTTACCAAACAGGCCCAATAAAGCAAAAAGTAAATAGGCATGTAGTTTGTTAAAGAAGATGTAGGCGTTTGTCAGTCTTGTTAAAGAGGTAGTGCAGTTTTGTTTCTAGTGATATCCTACTTGTGATTTGAAGAGTACCAAGTGGGCTAAGACTAAAAGTAAAAGTTTATTTTAAACATTTTTTTATTTCTTTCCAAAAGAGTGACATATTATTATTTTAAGTTAAGATATTCATGCACTCTACAATGTATATATATAAGCTAGCGGTAGTGTGCCCTCAACGCAATCTACCGATAAAGGGTCATTGTGGGAATACGTCTAGGACCGCCGAGATGAAGGGTACATGGAAATTTAATGGTTGACAAATCTTTGCATCTACTTAGATTAATGACATTTTTGTGATAACAATTTGATGTTGGATGTTGGATGTTGGATGTTTGATGTTTGATGTTTGATATTTATTGATTTTATTTATATATATATATGGAGAGAGAGAGAGAGAGTATGGATCGAGTAAGAAGTAAATTAAAATAAGAAGTTATATACGGGAAAGTGGATTCAGAGAAAACATGATATTGGTAGAAAACCTATAAAACCAAACTACAAGGTAGATTCTAAGAACATATCAAACTTAAGGGGTAAAAAATTAAAATAGCAAAAAAAAAGGGGGATAATTGCACACATCTCATTCTAACATACACTCAAACACCGGTCATTTTCAATCCTCTCCCCCATCACGACTTTTATAGAAAAAAAATCCTAAATCCTATCAAATCAACCTGAATTTTCCCACAAAACTAATCATAAGTGCCTTAATTTGGTAATCTGATCTACAATCAACTAAAGAAATGCTGAATTTTGAGCCATAAATCATTTGAAAATGCAAGATTTAACTCGTAAGTGCAATAATTTTGTTAATTGTTTGAATTAAAATTAATGATGTAATGATTTTTTAAGCTTTATTGAATGATTATCGTCATGTAATCATGTTTTTCTTACCAGATATAGAACAAATATGACAAAAAATGCATGAAAAACATGTTCATTAAAGATGCACACGAGGTGTTTGATTAAATGTTTGAATGAGATTTTATTAGTATGATGCACTATATTTATGCACTTTTAACTACTTTCTGCATATTTAACCCATTTGCCCCGTTAACAATCAATTGCAACCCAAACTGACCTATGAGTTCAACACGAAAAAAGAGAACTCAACTATGGAGATAGAAGTACTATTGGTTGCTGAAATGGAAATTATTGATATTTGATATGATTTCTATTACCAGGAAACATTTCTTGTCCATTAAGGGGTTAAAGTTGGCACATCTAGTCATAACTAGTAATAATGATATGAATTGTGTTTGTCATATTTAGGGTACAGTTGGACTCTTGGCATCGATTGGGTCAATGTAGTAGCAAAAGACGTTAATGGGCATTTGGCAGACCCCAAAGACGGTTGTGGTCAAGGAGCTTAAGCTAAACCAGTAAAGGATTGTCATGTGAAGAGGACACGAGTGTTGATAAATCTGATGATGGATTGATTGAACCAAAATAAGACTCTCAATCTTCTAGTGAAAACATCGATGGTTTCTCTTTTGGTAGCAAGAATTTGAGACAGCGCAAACAGTTGATACAGCTTGATAAGAGCCACAGACCCGTATTTTATGGTTATTGGTCCAGAAAAAGGTATGTCATGACATTTATGGGAGTGGTGCTTGAGCTTCTTGGAGGCGGTGTAAGAGCTCACTGTAAAGGTGCTTCAGAAATAGTTTTGGCTGCTTGTGACAAAGTGATTAACGAAAATGGTGAAGTTGTTGATCATGATGATCAAAGATTGCCTATTTAAAGAGTACAATTGACTCATTTGCTTGTGAAGCTCTTGGAACTCTATGCCTTGCATACATAGACCTGGAAAGTGGTGTCTCAGCTGAAACTCCCATTCCATCTTCAGGCTATACATGTATTGGGATTCTTGGTAGTAAAGATAATGTCCGTCCTGGTGTCAAGGAGTCGCTGGCTCTTTTTAGATCAACTGGTATAACTTTTCGTATGGTTACAAGAGACGACATAACTACTGCTAAATCCATAGCCAGGGAATGTGGAATACTTACAGATGATGGCATTGCAATTAATGGTGCAGATTTTCGTGAGAAGAGTCTAGAAGTGTTGCTCATTATAATTCCTAAGATTCAGGTTCGTGTTCTTATTAATATTTCATGTCTGGCGTGTGTAAGCTACATCAGAAGGTAACTTTTTTTACAATGCGTGTAGGTTATGGCTTGATCCTCACCTCTAGATAAGCATATCCTGGTAAAACATTTATGTACCACATTTTGTGAGGTTGTGGCAGTCACTGGAGATGGAACTAATGATTCCTTATCACTTCATGAAGCTATCATACGCCTTTCCATAGGCATTGGCGCATTGCTGGAACTGAAGTAAGCAAAATGGACTTGTTACTCATTGTTTAGATGTATTGTTTACATCAATTTCATTCTTTTTACTCGTCGTTTCTACCAATATATATTTAACTTAGTGCATCTTTACCTGAACTTGTGTTGCAACTTTTTGTCTTTTCGTCTGTAAATTTATGTCTGCGTTGCAACTTTTTGCATATACTTCCTGAAACCTTAATGCTTGAGGAAGAAAATAGAGGCACCTTAGCTATTACAATAATAATATGTTACATGGTATGAGGGGCTTGAAGTGTCATGGTAGTATATAAAATACAAGTCTCAGTAGACATATTCTTGCATATTGGCTAATAATGTACATGATAATATAGCTAAATTATCATTGCGAACAAATAGCCCTTGGTATAAAGGGATGCTTTCAGTATCATGAATTCGTGATCCTGGCGCACCTAGTCACATTATGTTATTCATTTAGGGCATATGTGTTATAAAAATAAGGCATCTATGTTATAAAAATAGGCATATGTGTTATAAAAAATAGGGTATCTGTTATAAAATAGGCATTTGTGTTTGTTAGATTTAGTGCATCTGTTTGGTCAATTTAAGGCATCTATATAGTGAGTCTCAGATGTTTTCATTCTTTTTTTTCTTTAAGCAGGTGGTGATAGTCTTAGTTGACTATCAGGTGCTGCGAGTTAACAACTTAACATACAAATAGTATATGTTTTCTTTTTTGGCATGTGGATTTACCCTATTTCGTGTCATATTGAAAGTCATTGCCAATTCTCTAACTATTAAACTCGTCCTTTTATAAAATATATTAGCCACAATAATGATAGCGGGTGAATCGATACATAGGTGTACAAAAGAATGCAACTTTATAAACCTATATAATTATGGTTGGACAATGCAAATCATTAGATTCAATGGTGTTTGGTTCAGATATTAGGGCATCTGTTTTAAATGATTTAGGGCATATGTTTGGTTAGAAAATTATATTCAAGGCATTTGTTTATTAAAAACTTAGGGCATCTGTTTCTTACTATTAGGGCATTTGTTTGAAATAATGGTTTAGGACACTATTAAAAACGTAGGGCATCAGTTCATAACTATTTTTTTGGGCATCTGTTTAAAAATATATTAAGGCATCTGGATATCATAAAACTATTAAATATGAAGATCCTTAGATTCAAGGCATTTGTTTGTTAAAAAATTAAGCATCTGTTTGAAATGATTCAGGGCATATATTTAGTTAATTTTAAGCGTATGTATGGTAAATGCTTAGGGCATATGTTTTAAATGATTTTGGGCATCTATTAGGGCATCTGTTTAGTTCAGCCGTTTATAAAAATGACTAGAAATATATGAATTGACCACAAGTAGTTGATGGTGTTTGGTTTCATATGGGTGATCGTGATAGATCTGATATGGATTCCAATAAAAGTTTTGTTTGGAGTGTTCTTATATAATTATGGTTGGACAATGCAAATCATTAGATTCAAGGTATTTATTTGTTAAAAAATTAGGGCATATGTTTGTTAATATTAGGGCATCTGTTTGAAATGATGGTTTAGGATACTATTAAAAGCGTCTTAGGGCATCAGTTCATAACTATTTTCTTGGCATCTGTTTAAAAATATATTAAGGCATCTGGATATCATGAAAACTATTAAATATGAAGATCATTAGATTCAAGGCATTTGTTTGTTACCAAATTAGGGCATCTGTTTATTAATATTAGGGCATCTGTTTGAAATGATTAAGGACATATATTTAGTTAATTTTAAGTGTATGTATGGCAAATGTTTAAGGCATCTATTTTAAATGATTTAGGGAATCTATTAGGGCATCTGTTTGGTTCAGCTGTTTATGCAAATGACTAGAAATAAATGAATTGTCTTCAAGGTGTTTGGTTTCATATGGGTGACCGTGATAGACCTGATATGGATTTCAATAAAAGTTTTGTTTCGAGGGTTCCTATATAATTATGGTTGGGCAATGCAAATCATTATATTCAACGCATTTGTTTGTTAAAAAATTAGGGCATCTGTTTGT
>BQNB010106492.1:0-22319 GCA_026074375.1 Tanacetum coccineum | reverse complement strand
TTCATGTTTCCTACTACCAATAATCAACTCAACCCGAGAAATCAAGCTACCGTTCAGGATGGCAGATTTATAGATTAACAAGTTCAAGGAAGACAAAGTCAGGGTTATGCTGGTAATAGTTCAAATAGCAATGCTACAGCTTTAGGGGTACACAGAAATGGGGGAAATAATGCAGCAGGCCAAGCAAGATTTGTCAAGTGTTATAATTGTCAGGGAGAAGGGCATATGGCTAGACAATGCACTTATGCCAAAGAGGCCAAGGAACTCAGCATGGTTTAAGGAAAAGTTAATGTTGGCTGAAGCACATGAATCTGGTCAAGTATTAGATGAGGAGCAGTTAGCATTTTTAGCAGATCTAGGAATTCTAGTTGGCCAAGACACTCAGACAACAATGCCAATTAATGCTGCTTTCCAGACTAATGATCTTGATGCTTTCGACTCAGACTGTGATGAAGCACCACGGGCACAAGCAGTTCTAATGGCTAACCTCTCCAGTTATGATTCAGATGTCATCTCCGAGGTACCTAATTCTGACAATTATCAAAATAATGTTGTATCCGATATGTGTGTTCAAGAGGAGTCTTATTCTAAACAGCTAGCTTTCAATCTCAATCTAAATATTGACAATACAAGTGATACCAATATCATCTCGTATGAACAATATTTGCAAGAGACGGAAAGTGCACCTGTTCAAAATAATACTTCTTTTGATCAACAAAATGCCATGATAATGTCGGTATTTGATGCGGAATCTGATCAAGTTGCTAAATGTACTACTGATAATCTGAAACAAAAGGAACTAGATGCATCTTTAACTGTTAAGCTTGAAAGATATAAGGAACGAGTTAAAACTTTTGAACAAAGAATGTTGATTTAAGAAGTCGTGATAAATTAATTGATTCACAAATGAATGACATGATTCGGAATAAGAATGCACTTAAGCAAGAAAACGACTCACTTAAACAGACTCTTTCTAAACAAATCAAGGAAAAGGAATCGTTATTGTAAACACTTACTGTTTTCAAAAAGGAATCCAAAGAAAAAGAAAATAAATACATGGACAAGGAAATTGATTTAGAATAGAAAATAAAAGAACTGGGTAAATTTTTATAAAGTGGGTCAATCGACGCAAACAGTGCACGTGCTAACGAAACCATAAGGTTTTTATAATGACACTCACAAACAAGCTCTTGGTTATCAGAATCTGTTTTATCTTAAGAAAGCTCAGCGGATTAAGCCAACGTTGTATGATGGTAGTATGATATCTAAGAAACATGATGTGATTTCTGTGGTTGATGAAGAAGAGACTTTGATGTTAGCAGAAGAGATTCGATCAAAAATGCTTGCAAAACAAAATGACTCAATTTTAAAAGAAAAGAAAATTAATATTTCTCCGATTTATTATTCCGAGTTGAATAAATTGGCTGAAGATTTTGGAAAAAATTTTGTTCCTCAAAAGGAATTATCTGCAGAACAAGCTTTCTGTTGAACAGTGTTCTGTAGACAAGAAATATTTTGATATTCAAAAGAAAGAAATTTTTCTTGATAATGATCGACTCTTGGAACATATTATCTGTCAAGATGTTATGAATATTGTGATGCATGCAGATTCTATACCTGTCAATGTGTTATCTGCCAATAATAAATGTCTTGTGACTGATAATCTTGAAAGTGAGCGGTTGATACAGGAAAATGATCACTTATTTGAACTTCTCTTATCTCAATATATAGTTCACATCTGTGTAAATTCTCTTGCTACCCTCACTAATTATGCTAAAATAGAGCAGGATTATATTGATGAATACAGTAAGAATCTAGTGCTCAAGGCCGAGCTTGCCAAAAAGGAACAAATGGTTGAAAAGAAATTTTTTGATGAAGTTGTACTCAGATGTTCATGACTTGAAAATCGTAATGTTAATCTTAAACTTAAATTACAACATCAAAAACAGAGTTTTCTGAATAACAGACCTTCAAACAATCAAAATGCTCCTGAAATTCCAAAATTTTTCAATATAAATGAATGGCAAGCTAAGCTAGATTTAAAAGATGTTTCAATTGCTAATTTGAGAAAACATATTGAGAGTCTAAAAACAAAAAAAATGTGGTTGACAAGGCTGCCCCACCGTATAATGCCAAGGTTATTGCTCCCGGAATGTTTAAGCTTCATTTAGAACCTCTATCTCCTAAAGTATTGAAAAACAGGGATGCTCACATAGACTATATTAAGCACACTCAAGAAAATGCTGACATTCTTCAGGAATTAGTCGAACACGCTAGGGCACTCAGACCTTTAGATAGTGATTTAGACTTTTCCTGTAAGCATGCTAAACGAATTCAGGAGGTGCTAGTTTATGTTACAGCTACATGCCCTAGTTTAACAAAACCTAGTAAGAAATTGACTGTGATCACATCATTGAACAAAAATAGGAAAGTTAGGTTTACTAGACCTGCCACATCATCAAGCAACACTAAAAAATAGGTAGATTCCTACAAAACACAAGATTCTAACAAACTTGTGTTGCCTTCTATAGGAATGAAGAGTTCTACTAGTGCTAGCAGATCATAGCCTTCAGGCAATACCAAGAACAATAAGATCTCGCAAACCACCAGTAGCAACATGAAGAATACAGTAGAAGAACACTCTAGGAACGTTAAATCTAATTCAAATAAAATAAATCATGTTAGTGAACCTGTCTGTAATGCGAATGTTAAGCATACAATGATGAATGCGAATTCTGAATTAACTTGTGTTAAATGTAATCAATGTATGTTTGCTGCAAATCATGATTTGTGTTGTCTTGAATTTGTTAATGATGTGAATGTGCATTCTAAATCTAAATCTGCTAAAAGTAGCAAAAAGAAGAAAACTTAGAATCCTACTGCTAAAGTATTCACTAATATTGGTTATAGGTGGAAACCCATAGGAAGGACATTCACAATAGCTAGAAATACGTGTCCTTTAGCTCGGATCACCTCTACTAAAGTAGAGCCTCTTAAGGAAACCACTACAAAATTAGTAACTACTCCTAATCCAGAGATTAAGATATACCGTAGGAAAATCAAAGTTGCATAATCGGTAGATTTGAGCAGTGAACCTAGTATCTTAAGATCTAGGCCTTCTAACATCTCAGAACCCAACAAACATTGGGGATCTACTATTTTAAATTCTCCATCTACTTCTCTTGTCAATTTTAGGTTGTCCAAATTGTTCTCAGGTATTTGGACTCCGGATGCTCCAAGCATATGACAGGAAACCGCTCTCAGCTCATCAACTTCGTTCATAAATTTCTGGGTACTGTCAGATTTGGTAATGATCAGATTGCAAAGATAATGGGTTACGGTGACTATCATCTAGGGAATGTTACAATCTCACGAGTTTACTATGTTAAGGGTCTCAGGCATGATTTGTTCTCCGTGGGTCAATTCTGTGACTCGGATCTTGAAGTCGCATTCCGAAAACACACTTGTTATGTTTGGAATTTAGACGGTACTGTTTTAAATTCTGGATCGTGAGATACAAATTTGTACACCATTTCACTGGATGATATGCTGCATTCTTCTCTGATCTGTCTGTTATCTAAAGTCTCCAAGACTAAAAGTTGGTTATGGCACCGATGGTTGTCCCACTTAAACTTCGGGACTCTTAACCAGATAGCCAAACAAGGTCTTGTTCAAGGACTGTCAAAGTTGAAATTCGAAAAAGATCATCTATGTTCAGCATGTTCACTCAGGAAAAGTAAGAAGTCCTCTCATAAACCTAAAGCTAAAGACACTAATCAGGAAAAACTATATCTTTTGCATATGGATCTTTGTAGGCCAATGCATGTGGAGAGTATAAATGAGAAGAAATATATCTTGGTTATCGTCGATGATTACTCAAGATTTATGTGGGTTAAGTTTTTGAGATCAAAGGATGAAGCTCCTGAGGTCATCATCAAATGCTTAAAGCAGATATAAGTTCGTTTGAATGCAACTGTCCAAAATGTCCGAACAGATAATGGAACTGAATTTGTGAATCATACTCTTCATAAATATTATAAAAATGTTGAAATCTTACATCAAACATCCATTGTACGCACTCCACAACAGAATGAAGTTGTCGAAAGATGAAACCATACTTTAGTGGAAGCTGCTCGCACTATGTTGATTATTTCTAAAGCTCCATTGTTTCTGTGGGCAGAAGCAGTCAATACATCTTGTTATACCTAAAACCGATCCATCATATGTCTCCATTATAACAAAACTCCATATGAGCTGATGTACGACAAGAAACAGGATTTATCTTATCTTCATGTCTTTAGTTCCTTGTGTTATCCGACCAATGACAGTGAGGATTTGGGTAATTTAAAGCAAAGGCTAATATTGGAATTTTTGTTGGTTACGCTCATGCCAAGAAGGCTTTCCGAATCTGCAACAAAAGAACCCGACTAATCATGGAAATATTCATGTAACCTTTGATAAGCTGACAACAATGGCTTCTGAACAGTTTAGTTTAGGACCCGCGCCTTAATTAATGACTCTTGGAACACTCAGTTCAGGATTCAGGCCAAATCGTGTTCCTCAACCACCTTATATCCCACCAACAAAGAATGATCAAGATCGCTTATTCCAACCAATGTTTGATGAATACTTCAATCCTCCACCAAGTTCTGTTTCTTCAGTTCAAGCAGCTGCTGCTCCAAGACCCGTTGATCCAGCCAGTTCACCTTCATCAACTACTATTGACCAAGATGCACCATCTACAAGTAACCCATCAACATAAGAACAAGAACAAGAACAATCTCCAATTATCTCTCAAGGTGTTGAAGAATCACCAAAACTCCACACTTTCATGAAGATCCACTTCATAAAGATTCGACTTCTCAAGGATCGTCATCAAATGTGCGGCCATCCCACACCCCATTAGAATTTCTTGGTAAATAGACTAAGAATCATCCATTAGAAAATGTGATCGAATATCCTTCTCGATCAGTCTCCACAAGAAAGCAACTTAAGACTAACGCCATGTGGTGTTATTTCGACGCCTTCCTCACTTCTGTTGAACTAAAGAATTTTAAAGAAGCAATTGCTCGAATCCTCCTGGATTGAAGTAATGAAGGAAGAAATTCATGAATTCGAGCGACTAGAAGTATGGGAATTAGTACCCTGTCCCGATCGTGTGATGTTAATCAAACTCAAGTGGATCTTCAAAGTCAAGAAAGATGAATTTGGAGGTGTACTCAAGAACAAGGCTTGATTAGTTGCTAAAGGATACCGTCAAGAGGATGGGATAGATTTCACATCGACTACAGAGAACTAAACTGAGTTACTATTCGGAATCGTTATCCTTTGCCTTGAATCGACGATCTATTTAACCAGCTTCAAGGAGCAAAATACTTTTCGAAAATAGATTTAAGGTATGGTTATCATCAGTTGCGGGTAAGGTCTAAAGATATTTCTAAGACTGCATTTTGTACTCGTTACGGTCATTATGAATTCTTGGTGATGCCTTTTGGTCTGAGCAATGCTCCAGCTGTGTTTATGGATTTAATGACTCGCGTCTTTCATGATTACTTGGACAAATCTGTTGTGGTCTTTATTGATGATATCTTGATTTACTCTAAGTCGAAAGAGGAACACGAGCAACATCTACGTGCAGTTCTAGGTATCCTTCGAGAAAAGAAGTTATATGCTAAATTCTCTAAATGTGAATTTTGGTTGGAGCATGTTGCATTTCTTGGGCATGTAGTTTCTGCGAAGGGAATTGAAGTGAATCCTACTAAGGTGGAAGTTGTTACTAATTGGCCTCGACCTAAATCAGTTACAGAGGTAAGGAGTTTCTTGTATTTAGCTGGTTACTACCGACGTTTTATGGAAGGCTTTTCATCATTGGCGTCACCTTTAACTCAATTGATTCGAAAGGGTGTAAAATTTGAATGGAATGATGAGCGGGAGAAATGCTTTGAGGAGCTAAAGAATAGATTGGTGACGGCTCCAATACTTGCTGTGCCAGAAGGAACCGACATATTTCAGATCTATAGTGATGCTTCTAAGGATGGTTTGTGGTGTATTCTTATGCAACATGGGAAGGTGATTGCTTATGCCTCTCGGCAACTTAAGCCATACGGGGAGAACTACCCTACACATGACTTAGACTAGCAGCCGTTGTTTTTGCTCTCAAAATCTGGAGACATTATTTGTACGGGGAAACTTGTGATATTTTTACCGATCACAAAAGTTTAAAGTACATTTTCACGCATAGGTAACTCAACATGAGGCAAAGAAGGTGGTTAGAGCTCCTAAAATATTATGATGCCAATATTCAGTACCACCCGGGTAAGGCAAATGTTATTGCAGAGATTTTAGTAGAAAGAGTTATGGGAGCATGTCTTGTCTTATTACTCAGCCAAAAATTATAGCTGATTTGAATCGGTTGTAGGTGGAGATATACATTGGTAAGGCAGATGGTGTTATAGTTGAGATGAGAGTTGAATCTACTTTGTTGATGCGCATTAAGGAAGCCCAAAAAGATGACGGAGAGTTGTAGGCTATAATGCAAAATTTACAAGATGGTAAACAAGACGAGTTTTGGTTGGATGATCATGGAGTGTTATGGTGCGGTGATAGATAATGTGTTCCTGATGATACTGAGATTCAGGAAGCATTATTATCAGAGGCACATAGTTCTTCGGTTTCTATTCATCCTGGTTCGACAAAAATGTTCCAGGACTTGAAACAAAACTTTTGGTGGAGTGGGATGAAGAAAGATGTTGCAGAATTCGTGGCGAAATGTCTTACTTGCCAACAGGTAAAGATTGAGCACCAACGGGCTAGTGGACTCTTGCAACAATTAGAAATTCCCATTTGGAAATGGAAGAATATTACTATGGATTTGGTGACCGGGCTACCTAAGATGTTGAGGAAGAATGACTTAATCTGGGTAGTTGTTGATCGACTTACAAAATCAGCTCACTCTCTGGCAATTCGTGAAAGATACTCTGCTGGCAAGTTGGCAGAAATTTTTCAAAAGGAGACTGTTAGACTTCATGGCACTCTGGTGTCAATTGTTTCGGATCGTGACCTATGTTTTATGTCGTAGTTTTGGAAGGGATTCCAAAAGGCTTGGGGTACGAAGTTAAATTATAGTACCACCTTTCATCCTCAGACAGACGGCCAGTCAGAAAGAACTATTCAGACATTGGAGGATATGTTGAGGTGTTGTGCTCTGGAATAGATAAGGAACTGGGATGAATATCTTTGCTTGGTAGAGTTCGCCTGTAATAATAGTTGGCATGCGAGTATTGGCATGGCACCTTATAAGATGTTGTATGGGAGAAAGTGTAGATCTCCAATATGTTGGAATGAGGTTGGTGAAGAAATTATTGAAGGGCCTGAGCTGGTCAGGATTACTAATGAAAAGGTTGAGGTTGTGAAGGAGAAGTTGAAGGAGGCTCGCTCACGACAGAAAAGTTATGCCGACAAGCATCATAGAACACTAAATTTCAAACCCGGTGATCATGTTTTTCTTAAGGTTTCACCTTGGAAAGGTGTTCAACGTTTTGGCATAAAAGGGAAGCTTAGTCCGAGGTTTATTGGTCCATTTGAAGTATTGGAAAAAGTAGGAGAGGTTGCATATCGCCTAGCGTTACCCCGACGTTATCTCATGTGCACAATGTGTTCCACGTATCCACACTATGAGGCTACAACTGCCACCCGCTTCATGTTGTAGAATACCCACTCGACAAGATTCGAGAAGATTTCCCTTGTGAAGAAGAAGCAGAAGCGACCTTAGCTCATGAGAACGAATAATGCGCAGAAAGACGATTCCGTTTGTCAAAGTTCTATGGAAAAATCATTCTGAACGCGAGGCCACTTGGGAACTCGAGGAATCTATTCGTGAGTGGTACCCGCGTCTTTTTGATTAGAGGTACCCTTTATCTTTTCATAGTACCATTTACTCATCGTTGATTTCGCGGACGAAATCATTTTAAGGAGGATATGTTATAATAACCCAAAACTTTAAATAAAATATTATGTAAAGTATAAAGTATATATTAAGACTAAGTATGTCTAACTAATAAAATAGAACAAAGTACATGCATAAAACTCGAGTCTTATCTTATAAGTATGACATTGCTAAGAACCACATAGATTACCTAAGAACCACAAGTCAAGTAAGTTACTTTAAATAAAAGGAAAAAAAACAGATTACAAAGGCAATCGTGGTTATAGAATTATTCAAGCCTTTTTAGTTCATGCTCAAGTAGAGATAATGATCCTACTCAGTTTGAAATTCGATCGGTTCATGTTCGGTTAAAGGTCCGGGTTTGTTTCGTTGGTGGGTTATAGTTAGAGATAGGTTGTATTCCTGGGTTCACTGTTCGTATACACGTGAGTAACTCTAGTGTTCGGCCCGTGTTCGCGGTTGGGGTTCGGGTTTTATATATCGGGTCTCGAATCTTGTGCTCGTGTTTTCTGTTTCGATCCATCGTTTCGTCTTGAGGTATATCTTGAACTACAAATCTAATGCTCTACGTGTAAATATTATACTATGAAATCTTGTTTGTATTATAGAAATCGAAAGCAAGTTAAAACATGAAATTCTCGTGCATAAAATGTAAACAAATATGAAGACTTGAATATTCATGGGTACAACTAAAGATCAGACTTGAATTAAATAGAATCACAGTTGAAACTTTTTAAGCTTAGATCCTTTCATGACCTTAAATGTTTAAAACAAGTTGGTTAGCATAATATAAAGGATAATATTACCACATCATGATGTACTGATGGAATTATTATGGTTATATGAAACTAAACTTAATTGAACTTAAAGACGCCTATACGTTTCGATATGTCGGATGAAGAAGATGTGGTGTTTTAAAAGACTTTTTGTAGTGTCTTAATAGTTTTAGTATGTAAATTCAAACTATTCGAGTAAGCAAAAATGAATCATTTTATAAACCAGTTCATGCATGTTTGTTTAGTACTAAAGCGCAGCAAAGAAAAGGAGAAAAGGGAAGTATTATCTTGTGAGTAGGAGTTTTCCAATTAGTTAATGATATAATGTACGTACATAAGACTAGCATTGACATGCTAGTATCAATGCAATATTTATCAAAATATATACACACGTACTTATAACAGATAACTATTATAACACTATATCAATTATGAACGTAATACTTAGCTAGAACGCTAATAAGAATCGGTCCCTTAACTTTTGTAGATTACTAGAAGAAGTAGGTCAAGCTTCTAGTGCGTGTACATGGATTTATAAATTAAGGTACAGATGTTCTTTTACGTGCTCTCCTAAGTCATTGATATGTTTATATTCTTTTCACGCTCATAATCTCTTTGTCCGTTGCTTCATATACTTTCGTTGAATTCCTTGTGATGCTATGATAATCCTTTTGATATCTTTATGCTATATGATCCCCTTTGTTGAGAAACGTACTTTATAATGATGATGAATTTTAAAAATATATTTTGAAATATATCTTGAGGATGCTTTGGGAAAATTATGTTAAAATGAGTTCTTGAGATAACGTGATCCACTTTTATATGAGCGTTTCTTCTTTCTGTTCTCATTGGACTCATTGAGGCACCAATGACGTGACATTATCTGTGGCGGTGTGATTAGTCCACGGCGTTTCCCCCTTATGATTATGATTTTATTTTATTTTCTCGTGTAGGAGCCGTATGGCGAGAGCATTATGATTATGATTTGAGTACTCGGGGAAGCGTATGGATGCGTCCTAGGCTATGTTATGATATGATATGTTTATGGTCTGTTATGGCCATGCGGTCGAGTGATGTAGTGCCATACACACCTTCCGTCGCTATAATTTTGATGCACTGGAGTCGCAACCAGTGTATCCTTGTGATACTTGATATGATATGATTTTAGCATGTAGAGTGTACTTGATATGATATGATGTAGGATACTCGGTATAAATATCCCAAACCTTTTCTTCAGCCTTATATTTCTTTTATTAATCTGGTGTTGAGATGTTGATATGATGGGGAAATTATCATTATCATCTCTTGGTATTTTCTCTTCACTCTTATATATTGTACTATTGTTATTATTATTTGTTATCTACATCCGCGCACTGAGCAATTAGCTCAGCCGCATTTGCTTTCTTCTGCGGCAGGTACCCAGGGTTAGCGAGGATGTGTGATGAGAGCTAGCTGGACCTAGAAATCATGCTTGGAGACTCTATGTTTATTACTTTAGTTTTATCTTTGAACCTAGTATTAAATAATGTTGGAGCTGAACCTTGTAGACTCTAATTTTGGTTTATGGTTGAACTTTGTTCATCTATGAACTTATTTACTAGAATGATCCTTCGGGTTTAGTTGCTTTGTCATTATTTGTGACCTTTATTCCTATGTCGAAGCAGGGGTGTTACAACTAATGCACTAGTTGCTAAGATCGAGGCCATTCGTATCATCATAGCAAATGCTGCCAACAAGAATATGACCATCTATCAGATGGATGTCAAAACAGGGTTATTGAATGGCCAGCTACGGGAAGAGGTCTACGTTACTCAACCAGAAGGATTTGTTGATCAGGACAACCCAACTCATGTGTACAAGCTCAAAAAGGTACTCTATGGTCTTAAACAAGCTCCACGCGTGTGGTATGATATGTTGTCCAGCTTTCTACTTACTTAACAATTCTCCAAAGGTGCAGTCGATCCAACACTCTTCACTAAAAAAGCAGGCAACGACATATTATTGGTACAAATTTATGTCGATGATATAATATTTGCCTCTACTAATCCTGCTATGTGTGATGAATTTGCTAACATAATGACTTCTAAGTTCAAGATGTCGATGATGGGCAAAATGTCTTTTTTTCTAGGACTTCAAATTTCTCAAAGTCCCAGAGACATCTTTATAAACCAGTCCAAGTACGCTCTAGAAATAATAAAGAAATATGGTATGCTATCTAGTGATTCTGTTGACACCCTTATGGTAGACAAAAGCAAACTGGATGAAGATCTATAAGGGAAACCTATTGATCCCACACATTACTGTGGTATGATCGAATCCCTTATGTATCTTACATCTAGTAGACCTGACCTTGTATTTGCAGTGTGCATGTGTGCCCAGTATCAGGCAAAGCCTACCGAAAAGCACTTACATGCAGTTAAACAGATCTTTAGACACCTAAAAGGAACCATAAATATAGGTCTTTGTTACTCGAAAGATACTGCTATTACTTTAACAGCATATGCAGATGCAGATCACGTCGAGTGTCAAGATTCTAGACGCAGTACTTCTGCATAGTTTTTGGGTGATAAGCTTGTTAGCTGGTCCTCGAAAAAGCAAAAGATCACTGCTATCTCCAGTACAGAGTATGAATATATTGCCTTATTTGGATGTTGTGCTCAAATCCTATGGATGAGATCACAACTAACAGATTATGGCTTTAAATTCAATAAGATTTCCCTGTACTGTGATAACAAGAGTGCAATCGCCTTATGCTGCAATAACATTTAACATTCCCGATCAAAGCACATAGATGTCAGATACCATTTTATCAATGAGCAAGTGTAAAATGAAGTTGTGGAACTATACTTTGTCAGAATAGAGTATCAGCTAGCACACATCTTCACAAAAGCCTTGCCGCCTCGAGAAATATTTCACTTCTTAATCAACAAGCTTGAAATGCAAAGCATGTCTCTCGAAACTCTGCAAAGTCTGGCTGAAGAAGAGGAAGAGTTAGTGGTAACTCTTCAGATATCCTTATATTATATGTAAATAAGAAAACATAAAATCACACAAAAAAATCATTTTTATTTAAAATTTTACAAAAAGAAAATATAAAAATATAAAACCAGAAAACCAAATAGAAAAATATAAAAGCAAAAAAAAAATATACAAAAATATGTTTTTCATGACATGTCTTCTGAAAATTGATAATATTTACGCCTTTAGAAATGTCATTCAATAATGATACGAAGCTGTAAATAAAGTTCGAGCATAAGTTCTAATTGTTTTCAAACCATGTCATTTGGCTTGCTGTTATTTCAGACAGCAACCCGTTCTTTATCTTAAAGGCACATATTTCGTCAAAAAGAAAACTTGACCTCCCAACTAGAATTAAGTTGCTCGGGCATGATCTACTTTTTGATCATGCAAAGGCTTGTGTATTCTTTGCTACATAACCCAGGCTTTCTTACAAATGATTGTACGTGTCAGTGCAATTATTTTTGTAAAATAAGAGAAATCTTATTTTTGGTGGTATATATGTGTTGGTTTATAAAAACATTTCAATCATATCAACCTCATCAGAAAAGTATTTTAAAAGGAAATTCTATCACTCAAACAATGACTACTTCTCTTTCAATAGAAAACGGGTCATTATTTGAGGGGGAGAAATGTGCCAATAATTCTTTTAAAATAATGCTTCATAATATATCACGGAATTAACAGAAAAGGTTTTGGACTATAACGGATCAATTCT
The DNA here is from genome assembly GCA_026074375.1 of Tanacetum coccineum. Lineage (NCBI taxonomy): Eukaryota > Viridiplantae > Streptophyta > Magnoliopsida > Asterales > Asteraceae > Tanacetum > Tanacetum coccineum. The sequence goes on along the minus strand of BQNB010106492.1, from coordinate 9,862 downwards.
TGAAGGGGAGTTAATTAAAGTTATCTCATTTGGGCTTAAGATGTTATTTGGTTCAACCTTTAGGGTTTAAAAGGAAAATATGGGATTTAGAACCTAAGCCAACAACTAGAGGGACTAAAGTTGTCATTTTCCTAAAATGCCTAAGCCTTAGAAAAGTTCTAAAAGGAAATGAAGAACCTTATAAACGACAGGGACTAAACTTGACACATACCGAAAGATAAAATCTGATAAAAACAAAAACATTTCTCACTTTTTCACTTTACCAAAACTCTAAAACTCTCATCTCTCTCACTCTCACTTCGCAAAAATCAAACAAGAATCAAAAGTCGTTTTCAAGCCACAAGGTAAACTAGAAAGTTTTCATTATCATCTAAACAATAACCTCTTAAAGGGAAAGCCTAAATCATCACCATTTTGTCAAAAACCATAATTTTCAAATTAGGGTTCATAAGAAAAAAATTTGTGATTGAGTCTAATTAGATGGGGGGTTTTGTTCTTCTAGGCATGATTAACATGCGCTTGAAACAGTTTCATGTAACTCAAACTTGTTTGTGAGTTATGTTGATTCTTTAGGATGAATTTTGTAAAAAATCTGTGTTAAGGCTTAAATGATTGTGCGTTTGTGATTATGAGTTAGAGTTAAGGATTATGAAGGTGTTAGAAACAATATTTTGGTACTAGAAAGTCATAGGAATAATCTGTGACTTACTTCGTATTCTTGGCTGCGAAATATGTTCCTATATGAGGATGAATGTTTGTCTGAGGTATAAATAGGTAGCTATGTGTTAGTTCGTTTGCTAGAAATGCTTCAAATTGTCCCATGTCTCTTTGTTGCTTAAATGTGATGGAAAATTTGTTCTTGAATGCTTAAAAAGATCCAAAGAGGCTTGAATGTTGTTCTTTGTGGATATAAATGATTGTTAGATGATACTTAAGTTATAAATGTTGCTTGTGATATTAGTTTGTATAACTTAAAGTGTCAAAATTATGGGTCAAGTTTATGAACACTGTGAAATATGTCATCTGTACGAAGTCTACGGAATATGTTACATATAAATTATGTGGAATATGTTACATGTGAATGCTGCAGAATATGTTTTTCTTTTGACTACGAAATATGTTTTGCATGAACTCTGCGAAATATGTTTACAACGTGACTGCGGAATATGTTTACAACTTGACTACGGAATAGGTTTACAACTTGCCTGGGGAACATGTTTGAAACTTCACTCCGGAATATGTTTCAAATTTGTGACTGCTGAATATGTATTTAATCTTCATTGTGAAATGTGTTTTGCTTTTACTTGCAAAATATGTTTCCTTTTATGGCTACAAAATATGCATGACATGGGTTACAATTTCTGCGAAATATGTCATTTTGTGAAAAGAAACTCTGCCGAAATTTTGTGCATATCCTGCGAAACATGTCAAACTTTACAGATTGACCAGAATTGACCAATTTGACCATTATCCACACATTAACTGTTTAACTTAGGTTGACTTTGACAAAAATGTTGATTTTCATTTGTTTGACATTATTGACCATAGACCTAAGTTGATTTCTCAAAATGTGTGTCAAATCAGACTTAATCACTTGAAGCATAAACACAAAGTCACTTAAAACCAATCTTAACAACATGAATAGTTATTCTGATTAGTAATACATATATCTGTGTTGTATATAAACTGTATTGGATAACTCTTAAGCAGAATCATGCATCGAGAACAAGCTCAACAAGCTGCCCGTGATGAAAAGTTGGTTCCTATCGAGGACATAGTCAAGATTGGAAAAAGCAACCTCAGAATCGATCCAACCTTAACTCAAACGGAGGAAACCTATTAAATCATCTTGGATATCATCAAGAACACTCCCTGCTACAACGCCTTTCTCATTTCTATTGATGTACCTGAAATCTACATGCAACAATTCTGGTTCACCATCAAAAAGTTTAAGAAATCTTCTTTCTACCAGTTTGACATTGACAAAAAGACGTGTCAAATTGATGTACAACTATTTTGAGAGATTCTTAGGATTAGCCTAAGAGTTCAGAATCAAGAATTCACTGTGCCTCCATCAAATGATTCTCTATTTGACTTTCTTCTGGAAATGGGATACAAGGGGCAACTAAAACACATTTTAGAAATGTTTGTTATCACATGCATCAACCGTGGAGAACCCTTGGAGATATTATTAATAGGTGCTTATCAGGGAAGACGTCAAGCAATGATAGACTCCGACCGTCTAGAACTGAAATTCTATGAGGTATTTACCACAAGGAGAATGTTGACTATGCTGCTTTGATTTGGGAAGGTCTTCAATACAAAATCAACAACGGGCAGTCAAAGGTCAGAAGACGTGAGATCATGCCCTATCACATGTTCACCAAAATCATCATACACTACTTCATGTCTCAACACAAATCAATTTCCAAGAGACAAGGTTCACCTTACCAAACAGTTAACGATGATGGTGTGTTAGATAGATTGAAGTTCATCATTAAAAGAGAGGAACACCAGGTATATGGAAAGCCTATTCTAAATATCTTGATGACTAAAGAAATGAAGAAATTGAAAGCTTACAAGATGTTCATTGGGCTATACACTAGTTTGACGCCTTCTAAGATAGGAAGAGGCAAAGGAGCTCAGGGTACTAAGGCGACGGTTATTCCAAAGAAGGAAACTACTACTTCTAAGAAGAAAAGGGAAAAGAAGATAGAGTCTAGTGATGAAGAATCAGATGGACAAGAAGAAAGGATAATCATAAGAAAATCCAGAGGTGTCGTCATATAAGATACTCCATAAGTCTCAAAGAAGAAATCTATCGATCAGCCTCAGAAACTTAAAGGCATTGAATTGCTATCTGATGCAACGACACTCAGAAAGAAATAAAGGCCAACAAACATGCAAGCAGATTTCAACACCAATCTAGTGGTTCAAGTGAAGGAGCTGGTATTTCACCAAAGGTTCTTGATGAGCCAACAGGGAAATTTGCAGTCTCAAATGAAGGAGCTGGTACTTCACCAGAGGTTTCGAATGAAACAAAAGACAAAAGTGAAGCTCAAGATGATTGGGGTTCCACTGATGATGAAACATTGCTATTTGATGACAAAGAGGAGAACCTATAAGACATACCATGGGTATACACTGATGAAGATGAGTCTGATGATGATGATGATGAATATGACAAGAGCATCGATATTGAAAAGACTGATGATGAAAGAACAAAATTAGACAATGACGATCATGAAATGCTTTATGCAGTTAAACTGATATTGCTAAAGAACACGAGGAAAATGCTAAAAAGGTTGAAGAACAAAAGGCCGAAGGAGAATTCAAGGCAGATGAAGAGCAACAAGGAAATGTTCAAGCTGATATGTAGATTGAAGAGCAAAGTTGGAAGAAACAGAATGACTGGAGGTAGATTGAAGCAGATGAAGACCAACTTTGGTAATCAGTTTATTAATTCTCCTAATATGTCTCTTATTGGTACTATTTATGAAAATGCCAAAGCAGAGATCAATTCTTTGTTGGATATTCAAATCTAACAAGATTTTCCTATGATTCAGCAAGAACCATTTCATGCTGTTAAAGTGTTTGTTATTCCTGAACCAACACAAACATCACCATCTATACCACCAGTACCTCCACTACCAGCTACATTAACTCCAACTGTTCTAGTTCCCAATTCTAAAGCATTTAATACTGACCTGCAAAGAGTATTTGACTTGGAGAAAGATGTCAAACAACTCAAACAAGTTGATCATTCTACAGCAATCCTAGAATCAATCAAGTATGAGGTACCTAAAGCTGTTAATAAGTATATTGGAACAAATCTAAGAGACACACTTCATAAAGTTCTCTAGATACATACCGAAGAACTTAGACAGGAATTTTCTCACAAAACAAGTAGTCAGACACGCACCGAAGACCTCAACCTTTAAGTCTCTCAGGATGATGTGTCCAAGTTCATAAAAGTCAAGCAAGAACTTGCTGCAATGGAGAAAATGTCAAAGTACTCTTCAAAACCATATGATCAAGCTGCTGAGGATGAACACAAGTAGAAGGATATCTTGTTCCGAATGATGATGGAATCCAAGTCACATGAAAAATATCCAGCTTACAAGGAACTGTATGATGCTCTAATATAATTTTTACTTGTGGATGAAAATGACATGGATAGACTTGCTGTGGATCCTACTTCTCAGAGGAAAACACAGCACAACGACAAAGATCAAGACCCTTTTGCTGGATCAGACCAAGGGAAAAAAAGAACTGGAAAAGATGCCGAATCGTCAAAGAAATCCTCGAAGTCCAAGGAATCTGCTAAAGGTAAAACTCTATCTAATACCTCCAAAACTGGTAAATTTGTATCTGCAGACAAATCAGTTTACGAATTTGAGCATGTGATGCAAATGGATGTCGAAGAGCTAAACCTTGACACTATGGCTAATGATGCTGATAAGCTACAAGCAGATGCTATTCCAAAGATACCAAAGAAGGATTTGTTAAAGAAATCTTCAAAGCCTAAAACACTTGATTCAGACTGGAATACAGTCAAAACCGTTGATGATGCTCTAGAACAATCGTGGTTTAAAGAGATGATACAAGCTGAGAATCCTCCACTCACATTTGATGAATTGATGAGTACTCCTATTGACTTTTCTACATTTGCCATGAATCGTCTCAAATTAAAAAAGATTACAAAAGTAGATCTAGTGGGTTCAGTGTTCAACCTACTTAAAGGTACGTGCAACAGCTGTGTCGAACTGGAATACAATATGGAGGAATCCTATCATGCTCTAACAGACCAACTTTACTGGACAAACCCTGAAGGTCACAAAATTCCAGTTGATATGAGCAAGCCTTTACCCTTACAAGACAAAGAAGGTCGTCTTACAATTCATGTTGAATTCTTCTTTAATAATGATCTTGAATATTTGAAAGCAAGAAATAAAGAAAGAACATACTCTTCTTCCATTACAAAGACTTTAACTGCAAGGTATACTATGGAAGGTATTGAAGACTTGATTCCAACACTGTGGAGTCAGGTCTTAATTGCCTATGACAAAGATGCTGCTCTTGGAATATCTCACTAGGGACCACAACGACAACTGTTTTACAAAGCTATGATCAATCGGAAATCTAGACATGAAGTTTTTTCAACTATAAGAATTCTAAGTGTTGTTAGTGTTCAAGATGAAAAGAAATCTGGTTATGGCTACTTGGAAGAAATTGCTGTATGGAGAGCAGATTAGAAACATTACAAGTTCAAAGAAGGTGAATTTTTAGAATTGCACCTAAATGACATTGAGGACATGCTTCTCCTCATTGCTCAAAACAAGCTATTCAACCTAGAAGGTGATGTGATTGTGGACTTCGTCACTGCTCTCGAAATGTTCATCTGATGAATCATCGTTCAGAACAGGGTTAAAGACGTCTAGCTAGGTGTTGAAAGTTATCAAAGAAAGCTCAATTTAAGAAGGACTCAAAAAACATGTACATATATCTCAGTCAAAGAACCATACACTCCAAACTTTGATCCACCAGGGGTTATTTATGAAGACAAGACCAAGAAGAAAAGGCTAATACGAGTTGATGAGATCCCCAAGTTTTGTAACGGGACTTTCCAATCGGTTCATAACATTCTTTGTGAAAGGCTACTAAACTTCAAGTTAAGCTACAACAAAGACATGCCTTCGAGGGAGTGGACATCAAAGGATAAGTGACGTACAGGCATCATGCTGAACAAGATCGATGATCAGTTGTTTAAAAGACGGGTTCTGAGAAGTTTAAAAGTGCTGGTTGGTGGAAGGAAAACATAGACGGACAAGCGACTGTGGCAGAGGACAATATGACTAGGTCATACTTTGGTTAAACATGTCAGGTCCTGTCTTATATCTTATCTTGTTTAATATATTAATATGTATTGTACAAAAATTAGTATATATACGTTAAGTATAATTTTTCATGAATTTTTCATTAAATTCAAAATCTTTCAAAATATGTACTTAACACTATATCCTTCATTCAGTAATTGAGGGGGAGCATTAATATGTTCCAAATAAGCTTGTTAATTACTCCCTAACTGTTTTAATCAATTGATATCCCAAACATCAAAATATTTTGACATTTTAGATAAGGGGAGAAAATGTGATTAAAAACTATGCAACTAATTAAAGTGATCTGAAAGGACTCAAGTGATGGCTTCTTCCTTGTATGTGCAAAACTCTTTCGATTATCGATGCACATATGCAGGGGGAGCATTTTTTAAAGTTAAAACTATTGAGGTACAAATGTTTTAATACCTTGATTGAATTTTCAAAAGGTTTTAATGGAAACTGTGGCAATACAAAAAACTGACAATGTACTTAATTTTATGGAGTTATAAGGTGGTTAAGGTTAGGTATTTGTCTTATGATCCAGCCAAAACCAGAGGGATCTACCCAGGGACATTCCATTAGATAGAGTAGAAGTCTTTAGGTATGATACAAAAAGAGTAAAAGTGATAAAGGGGATAATGCAGACTAAGACAGAGATAACACTAGAACAAACCCAACAAGGTATTAGTGATGAAGTCTTGGTAAGCATTGAAGGAGTTGAAGAATGAAAAAGAAATGTAAAGATAAAGGATGAAAAGAAAGAAGCCCTCCTTACACTTAGGCAGAAACCGGGTCAATATATATGTTATCAGAAACACTAAGCTGTTGTCTGGTATTGAAGATAGTCATCATGGACCTAGTGATGCAATGCACAACCCTCCTTAGCCACTCAAGGTCTCTTAAAAGACTCTTGTTTCATTTCTCACAAAGATTAAACATATTTCCATCGACTTTCTCACTCCGAGTTAGTTGGTATTCAAAAGGTGGAAGTCTGCTCCATCCTTCGATTACTAAAACCAAAATGCACTATCGAGTCTAGAGCCATAAAAGAGATCATCCATAAATCTCATTAGGACACTAATCCAAAATATACTTGTTATTTATACACTGTAAAAGCAAGAAATATCTTAAAAGTTCTATGCATTATCCTTGTGATATTGCCAGAACATCAGAGTGATACTTAAGTATTCACAATGACGATGGAAATCCTTCCAGAGCCAACATCAAACAAGCTCTGCGGTAGGTGACTTGTGAGATCCTATATGGATCAAACTTGTGACACTGGATATTGATTCGGTCCAGACTATGAATTGACGGCTTAATCAGTGAGACAGTAACTCATATATTCACTATTATCATTTGTCTACTTTGAGACTCTCCGCTAATGAGAACGGCTAGTGCATCTGCGAAACCCTGTCAAGGAAATTCTTTTGAATTCTACCTGATCACAAGCAATATTTATACTGATTAACGAGGATCCGTGGTTATTTCAACCGTATTCAACGAAGTGACAAAGACACTTTCGTCCATATATGTTGTTTATCACTAACCTAAACCTGCAGGTATTCCTGATGTTGGCAGCAGCTGGTCCAAGATGAGTTAGATTCATAGCCACATGTTCATACTCGACCAACATATGTAACAATATTATGAAAGCTCAAGTACATGTTTCAAAAGACTTTCGCTACTCTGATACTGCACGTCTTCCTTGAAATGATGAAGTGTTATAGTTAAAGAATTTCAAAAAAGATGATTATACAAGCTTTCAAGACAAAGAAAGGTATGAGCATGTTGGTCCAGAAGTCACAAGTTCACAAGAAGAAAAAAGATCTCAAGATGATGAAGAGATTATGTTTAACTAATGATCTCATAAAGCTCAAGATCACAGGCAAGACAAGCTAAAGGAACAAGCTCAAGACCAAGCTCACTACATATTGGTACAAGATAAACATAAAAGAATCCAGACTACAAGCAAGACCGAAGACATTCATAGAATGCTAGGCTTAAGTTTTTTGTAATTTGGGGTAACCTCTCTTAGGAGAAGATTGTTAGGAATCGAAAAAAGACTCGGTCACTACCCAAAATAGTATCTCGTAGCTCATAGTTAATCGTTCGGTTAAATGTTAAGCTAACCAGGCCAAGCCCATGTGGAGTCCATGTGTTAGGCGTCATATGTAATGAGTATATAAGCCTTCTCCATCCCATGGAGAGGGTGTTGTTCATTTGTTACACAAGCTAATACATTCTACTTTCTCTCTCTACAAGTGATCATCCACCTCTCTTTCTCTCTCTAGATTTTTCCTTAGATTCTCATAGTAATACTTGATTTATGATATCATTAAAGTGGTAGGGTTGAGCAAAATCAACTAAAAATTGAACCGAACCGACCTTATTCATTTTGGTTTTTAATTTTTTATAATTATGGTTTTCAGTTACGGTTTTGCTCGGTTCAGGTTAAAACTAAGAAAAATACACTACTCATGTGGTGGTTGTGAAGACTTCACAAGAAGATTTACAATCCCCTAGGCAGTGTACCTAGTCGTTGTAGTGTAGTATAGGCAAGACTCGGGGGGTTGTTATCGTTCTCTAAGGGAATAGGTTGGGAAGGCTCGAACACGGTCTAACAGAATTCTAAAGGGTCGAGAGAAGATTCTTTTTGTGTTTTTATATTTTTAAGAAAGCAAGTAAATATCATGGTTTTAAGAGGTTGGTTTGTTTTAGCTAATTAAACTAAATATAATCTAAACTACTGGTGATAACTTTATGATAAAAATATGTATTTGCCTAATGATGCACTACTCCTCAGATTGCTTCTCCTAGATATGTTGCTTTGTCACACTTGTGATGATCTGTGTAAGTATTTCCTAAGTCATGAACGAATTACACTAACCCGCCGTCTATTTAATATTTCGTTAAGGCAACACACAAGTAAGGTAGTATGAAGACTATTACAAGGCCCCTAAGAGTATATTAAATTCATGTGAAATATCTTAAGAGGGATAAACCATATTAGGGGTAAGGTAGTATGAAGACTGTTACCGATGATATCATTTCTACACACTCGTGTTTCCCTAGACGTCTATACCAATTTAATATCTTATGGCTAGTTTTCTAAAGCCTAACACGCACATCCATTAACAAGAAGCAACATCAAACGGATCGACAACCTAAGTTTCATGCAATCATAAGTAAATACAAAGGAGGGTTTAGCCAAGCATGTTATAAAGAAAGCAAGAGCATAAATCAATCACACAAAACATAGACATATTAAATGATTAATGATAAAAAAAATTACTTGATTAAAACATGGATTAAAATTAGTTATAATAGGGTTTTGAGGCCTTAAAAACGACTTAAAAAGCTGCTAGAAAGACTAGGGTTCGTCTCCCAAAAGTTATACAAAGTTACACACTTAAAACCCTAAAATCAGTTTTGTATATATAGTGAAAACGGCGCGACGACGTCGCTTTGAAGTTGTGACGCCGTCGCCACATGGATGATTCTAGATCCTCTTTAAGTCGGCCACGTCCTGACGCTGTCGTTTTATATTGGTGACGCCGTCTCCACGCTCTGTATGCACAATTCTTCATGATTTTGGTATAGAGTCGTAATCTTGTCCGTTTCTTCTCCAAATGAGCCCAAGTCACGTGTATTTCCTCCAAATGCCATCCAAGTGCTAAAAATCTGAAAACAAACGATTACGCACATAATCTGGGCATATTTACATGATTTAGGGGGTTAAATGGCCTCGAAAAAGTTTATAAAATGACACCTCATCAAATACCCCTACACTTGGGGTTTGCTTGTCCTCAAGCAAATGAGCTTTTCTACCTAGACAACAACAATATTAAGGTCATTTAATCTACTCTTTAAAAGCATTTTACAACACAACCTTCTAGACCTTGTAATTAAAAGCACAAAAAGCATATACTAGCACCTCACATAAGTGTTTGGGATTCTCTCTTTCACTCGGGTGTATAATA
>BQNB010106491.1:0-23377 GCA_026074375.1 Tanacetum coccineum | reverse complement strand
TTTGTAAACATAGTGATTTATACCTATATGTAATGCAAAAACAATTTCTCAACTTAGTGCAAGAGATCTACCATAAGATTAATTGACGCATATACATGAACAATAATAAATAACGCACATGACGAAATTATGCTAATCAACAAAGAAGCTCAACTACAAATGCAATAAGCATACAAGAGATTAATTAACCATATTAAGATGCTAAGTAGAACAAATAATCATTTAACATAACACACATAAATAATATACTTCGTTTTGTGTATTAAATATAACAATGTATACATTGCTTGATTTTATTTGTAAATAAATTAGTTTTCTCCTTATTAGTAAGTTTGAAAAATACATTTATTTTCATAATAATAAAATACACTAACCTTTAAAATTAAACCAACTAGAAGTGTCCAACTCAAAAGGAAAGGTTAAAATCAACCTTTTACGCTAAAACAAATTTTTGTTTTGGACACTCTATGGCATTTTGCTTATTTGACTAATTTAAAATTTGAACTAATACTTGAGACCCATTCCATTGGAAAGTACATTCAAAATTCTTCAATTTTAGTTTTTGAACCATCGAAATCTGACGCACGGTTGATTTTCTATGAATTTTTGAAGTTTGACAAAAACTGACAACCATACGGACGGATCTACATGGACGAATCCAGGGTTTGGTGGATCCGTAGGTCGCAGAAGAGGTGAAATTTTGGCAGAATCATTTATCACACTTTTAGACACATTATTCTCTTTGTTTGGGATTCTTTAAAAGACCTTCAAGCTATTGTAACACTTTATATTTAACACCAAAACTTGTAAGTACTAAACAAAGAGCTTTTCACATTATGTGTCGCTTGATAGGAAATTTGATACATGGACCGTGCTCTATTTTAAAAACCATTTGTTTTGAAAACTAGAGCGACGTGGCTCTGATACCAATTGTGGAATCGTAGAGGGGGTGAATACGTTTCCATTATCAACTTAAAACTTTTGTATCAAACAATCAATCAAGTTTATACTACAATAACTATACTAAAGAATATCAAACAAACAATATCATCACAACACAATATATAACACAAACATAGATGCAATGCAAATATAAATATAAAGCGATAAAGGCAAATATAAATGTAAAGCGATAAGTAAAAGAAAGCGCAAACCGGACACGATGATTTATAGTGGTTCGGCTACGAAGCTCCTCTTCGCCCTACTCCACTCCCCGAGTACCCAACTCGAGAGTTACTTCACTAGATCAACAAGCTCCTTTAAGGCGGAGAAAACCATACAACGTCGCTTACACTTTTTCCGATACTAAGCTAAATACCGAGTCCTACTTCGAGGTAGAACCAACCTAACGTCGCTTACACTTTATCCGGTACTAAGCTAAATACCGAGTCCTTCTTCGGGTACAACCAAACCCGTTATGTTTTATGGCCCAACATAACAAACCTTGTGTTTTATGGCCTAAACACATAAACCACCTAACATTTAGTTTGTTGTATAATGATTGATACACAAATGTGTATAATGAAGATCCAAGACATATATATCAATTGGATGTAAAAACCTAATCTAAAACATCAAGATCACTAAGCATGATGTTGTTGATGAAGATGAGAAGTCTCTTAGCTTGTTGTGATAGATCTTCATATATGTAGGTATGTGGTGGATGATGATGGCAAGATCTCTAAGCTTGCTTGAATGGAGGATCATGTAGAATCATGCTTGCAACAAATGAGAGTTAGAAGCATTATGATCATGGGTTAGTGGGGTTTGAAAGACATGAGAATGTGTGTGTAAAACTAGAGAGAAAATTATGAAAAAGGGTTGTATAAAATGAAAACATGAGATTGGTATTTATAGCCAACATTTGAAATTCAAAGCTGTCCCAACGGCTAGCTCCATGCGACCCACAGATCCACCATAGCCTGGATCCGTCTTTGGTTTTGGTGGATCTGTAGATGGAGCTGGGACAATTTTGTCAATTTGTGATTAACCCAAAATCTTTCCAAAATCCCTAATTGTACTTAAATAATAGTTTAAGTACAAGCTTCTAGAAGGTTTACCATAAATGGCTAAACATGTTTGATTTGGTTAGATTATAAAAGATTTATTACTAAAAATGGTTAGACAATAATATTTAGTTTTGTCCTATTCACTAATTATGTTGTCTTATTATTTAATATGATTAATTAGTAGTTAAACAAAAGATTACTTATTTAAGTGGGATAAAATACTTAATGACTCCAAAAAGTATTTTAAACATTCTCAATGGTTTATTAAATAGATTGATCATAATGCAACTTAACAAACATATTCATACCTTTTGTTGAAGCATGAGCAGACTCGAGACGTCGAGAGGTTGATGAATGTATGCATTGATGAGTTGTGATCACGCGTAACTTGCACATTTTACGTTATGTATTACAAGTTACTTGTTTGTCATTATTAAAACCAAAGGACTTGTTTAGTTTAAATATCATAATATTTGCACTAACAATTATGTTAAAGCAAGGTACATTGGGCCTCATGAAGCATGTTGGAGAATCCTTGATTTTCCTTGACATAAATTCATTCACTATAACAGATCAACCTCTACATCTGCCAGATAACCAGAATCCTTAACTCTCTTAGGCGATGGTATCAAATCAGCACGGACAGGAGATAAAGCTCCGGATACAGGTGATAATGCAGGTACAGATGTCATAGGGGACCTACGTCTCTTGCGAGATGGCCCCGCAGAAGTACTCGGTAAATCAGGTGAAGAATGATCTGACAATGAGTGTCTCGAAGAAGAATCAGATGAAGCATCCGAATGAAAATCTGATGATGCCTCTGATGACGAATCTGAAGAAGAATGATCGGCAGAATGTCTCACAGCAAGACGATGAGTGGGTAACGGTCCAACCCTCTTCCTCGCAGTCATCATGTGTACCGGCCCATTAAGATGGTAGCGGTACGGTCGACCATGAGGAATAGGCTGTCCAGGTGATAGAATCATAACCCGACGACGAGGTATGATAGGTGATCTCTGGGTAGAAGCGGTAATCTCAGTGAAAGGCGTACCATGGGTAGGTGATGGTGGTGTATCTGGTGTATCACTGTCTGTGGTGTCATCATCCGATGATAAAAATGGTGAGATAGCTGGTAATGGTGGTATATGGTCTGATGATGGATCCTCAGATGGATCAGACTCTGAATCAGATGCAGGTGAGTAATCAGGAGAAGCTGGTGTATAGTCTGGGGATGGTGGTATAGTAGGTGCTATGATAGGTGTCTCTGTGGGTATCACTGGTGTGTCAGTCTGAGTAGCAGGTGGAGTAATCACTGGTGTGGTGTCAGGAATAGTAGTAGGGATAGTACCGAACAAGATCACTCGTCCAGCAGGTGTCCCCACGCTATCCTCTGATGAATCCGAAGAAATCGAGATAACTGAAATAGCCATAACCTGCACAAGCAAAGTTCATATAAATCATCTTTATATCAACCATGCATGATGCAAAAATATGAATGGGTGAATGGGTAACTGGATGAATGCAAAATGAATGAATGAATGAGTCATCGAGCACGTCATGATAGGATGAAATAAGAAATACTTAGAAATATTAGATATACTTAGTATTTAATACGTATATATTATTTACGTAGTACTTAGTTATGTATACGTACTATGTAAGGTCACGTAAGGCACATAATCACGTAGGATCACATACTGGTTATAGTCCAGACCTAGTTTATACTACCTGGTTCTCTATAACCTTGGCTCTTGATACCAAACTGTCACACCCCCAGACGGGGCCTGGACGGAATACGTGTCCGGAGGCGTGACTTTATTGAGCATCTCAAGTACAAAGCATAAAGAACGACCTCTAAGGGTACGTTTTGAAAAATAAACACCGTTGCAAAGTTTTAAAATAATAATAATAAGTTTTACATCGATTAAATTTAAAAGATTCGAAGTTAAAATGCGGAAGCTTAAATAAGTTCAACAACGGTATTTAAAGACATAGATAAATCTCTGGTAAACTGGTACAGGCAAATAGACTTCACATAAGTCAAGCAACAGCATCCATGCTAAGCACCTGAGAAAAACATGCTTAAAACGTCAACATAAGTTGAGTGAATTCATAGGTTTAGTTCAAACGATGTTACAGTGGACCACAAGATATCAAAACGTATGCGACAGTTATAACAGATACAACTTCACATAAAAGGTAATTATGTTGCCTACATATATAAACGTCTAAATAAAAATATATATTATATATATATATTTTTATACATATTTTATTGTTGGTTACATAATTTAAATTCTCGTATCTTGCTTTGTCATGTACGTGTTATAGTATTTACTAAGTATAGTAATTTATAAAAATTTCTGCATGACCCATTCGTGGGATAATTAGTCCCAATAGATCTATTTATTCATTCGCGCTCCCTCGACCGGTCCTCCAGTCAAGAGATTGACAGTTCATGATAGTTCAAGCAGTAGTGGTCTAACAGCTACTTAGGCAACACGTAAACAGGTAGAGAATCTCACCATAAAAATACAAGTGTCCAGTTATAAAAAAAAACATCAATGTTTTCGTCACCACAAGTTATAAAACATTTATTCAAAACGAGTAAAAGAGTGGGGCTATGAACTCACCTTATACGGGTAGTGGATCAAAAGGAATCAATCAAGTGAAAATGAATCTCACGTTTCGTAGCGACAACCTATCATATATTCTGTCCGTTAAGAATGATGTACAATGAATAACGCTTAACGCAAGAACTGATCATCCGAGCACGAGTAGACACGGCATATCCCTTTTTAAAACGTACTTTCAAAAGTTATAAGTTTTGACAAGTCTCGACACTTCAAAACATCTTAAAAAATATTTCGTCTTTTAGTGTATTTCGTCTTTGAGTGTATTTCATCTTTTAGTACATTTTGTCTTTTAGTGTATTTCATCCTTTAGTGTATTTCGTCTTTTAGTGTATTTTATCTTTTAGTGTATTTTGTCCTTTAGTGTATTTCGTCTTTTAGTACATTTCGTCTTTTAGTATATTTTGTCTTTTAATGTATTTCTTCTTTTAGTGTATTTCGTCTCTTAGTGTATTTCGTCTTTTAGTACATTTTGTCTTTTAGTATATTTTGTCTTTTAGTGTATTTTGTCTTTTACTATATTTCACCCTTTAGTGTATTTCATCTATTAGTGCATTTCGTCTTTTAGTGCATTTCGTCTTTTAGTGTATTTCATCTTTTAGTATATTTCATCTTTTAGTATATTTCGTCTTTTAGTGTCCCGACACATCACTGTTGACTCAATAACTAAAAATGTTTACCTAAACTTGGCACTTACGTTTTTCTACATTTTATCATAAGTTTGATAATAAAATAAAAATTTCGACGCTTTTTATAAAGTATACAAAATCTTGGCATTGACATTTCTAAAATTTCCACGTTCATTTTATCAACCTCGACTCGTGAAAATATCCGTTTTTCAAAAGTACATCTTTTATTGACTCGAAAGAATATCCGATCTATTTTCGACAACACCTCAAATATCACAAAAATTCTGTTCTAAACCTAAACCTCTTCGACATTCAATTTACGCTTACAACAAATCCAACATCTAACTTAATCTCTTCCCAACAATACTTAAACTTAGTATACGATAAATCTTAAATAAACGATATAGCCGTAATAATAGCAATAAATATAATCAATCAAATCACAACGAACTTTTATGCACAAAAGTACAACTACTTTTTATGTTCTTCCATTTATAAACAAAATATAAAAACTTAGAGACTTGTAGTTTTATAGAAAAATAGATAATGATTTTTACAACGATCCGCTTTGTACACCTTGTTCGGGATGATCATACGAATGCAAAAGTACAACTTATTTAGAAATAGTAAAGATGACTTACAAAGAAACACGACGAAAGGTGAATAGAAACCATAAAAAACCCCAACTTTGTTTACAAATTACCCGGAGTGAGACTAAAAATCAACACGAACATATAATCTACAAGTGGATGATCAAAAATTAAAACAAGTGGGTTTGTGTGTGCTTGGTGTTTCGACAAAGGGAGGGAAAAAGGAAGAAAAGATTAAGTAAAGTATATACGCGTGTGTAAGGAAATGAACAAATGAGAAGAATGGATTATAATCAAATAAGTTTAACTTCACACATACAAGAGCGATGTAGTGTGTGTACCAAAATCAAGACAAAGAGCCAAGGGGACCAAAATGATCCACAAATCACATTTCACCTAGTACTAGTCCTTTCCATAAACCTTGCAAACTTGTCTAGTGATTTGATTTTGAAATTTTGAATCAAATGTATCATGTGTAGTGTAACCGGTTTGTGTAATAGGCCAAAATGGGGACCAAAAATACTTTTCCCCACTTCTATGTATCACTATGCTCTTTTTGATGAATGTAAATCCAAGACTTTGCATGCATATGTATATGCATAATTTAAACACGTATCACGTAAATAACGAATCGAGTAACGGTATCACGGAAAATTATGAAATTTTAAACATTGCCTTAAAACATAAAAACGTGGCTATTGCCAAAATACTACAACGTTTGGTGTCCCGGTTCGCTCCCGGAGACAATTCTCAGATAATAACGAAACAACTCCGCCGGTTAACGTAAAGCTAAATGAAACATTTAAAATTTATTCAAATTACTACACGGAAACGGCTAACTTATTGAACGGAAATTCTCGGGTTGTCACATTCTTTCCCCGTTAAAGAAGCTTTGTCCTCAAAGCTTAGGACGCAACCTCTGCAGCGGGTGCAGGTTGGTGAAATACACTAAAACAAATGCACTTTTGACAATCGGAATACGACTCTGCTTCAGACGCTTGACCTCACGGTCCATAATCTCGACAGGTTCTTCAATGAAAATCTCAATTTGTCGTCAACTTGGATCTCATCCAATGGTATAGCAAGTGGTTCATCAGCCATGTATTTCTTCAATTTCGAGACGTGAAATGTACTATGAACTCTACTCAACTTCTCTAGAAGTTCTAGACGATAGGCAATGGTTCCTACTTTGGCAATGATCTTAAAAGGTCCAATATAATGAGGGTTCAGCTTTCCCCGTTTGCCGAAAAGTATTACTCCTTACCAAGGAGATACTTTCAACATGACCTTATCTCCTACTTGAAATTCGAGAGGTTTTTGTACTTACAGTCGCATACTCATTATGATGATCACGGCGACTTGGGAATATGGACTTGAATTGAACTATTCACTCGTTTTCTCTGGATGATCTCGTGTGGCAGTGAGTGACTGACCTCAACTTCAGCCCAGCAGAGGTGATCGACACTTCGCCAACCATGCCTCGAATGGAGCAGCCTTAATGCTGGTATGGTAAACTTTGTTATACGAAAATGCTACCAACGGTAAGTGTTTATCCCCAAACCTTTTCCAAGTCAAAAAAAAGTGGGTTACAACAGCACGTAACATATCCTCTAACGTTTGAATGGTTCTCTCACTCTGACCATCGGTCTCTGGATGGTAGGCTGTACTCATATCCAATCGAGTACCTAATGCTTTATGTAGAGACTTCCAAAAATGTGAAGTAAATTTTCCATCGCGATCAGAGATGATCAAAACCGGTACTCTATGCTTTGAGACTACTTCCTTCAAGTATTGTCTCGTCAATTTTTCTAACGTGTCATCTTCTCTCATAGGCAAGAAATGAGCAGATTTAGTGAGACGATCAACGATTACCCAAATCGTGTCTTGCCCAGCCGCTGTCCTCGGCAGTTTAGTCACAAAGTCCATTGTTATGTTCTCCCATTTCCATTGTGGGATCTCTGGCTGAACCAACAAACCAGATGGTTTCTGATATTCTATCTTAACCTTTGGACATGTTAAACACTTGCTGACATAACTGGCAATCTCTGCTTTCATGTTAGGCCACCAATATAACTTCTTCAAGTCCTGATACATCTTATCCGATCCAGGGTGGATGGAATACTTTGACTTATGTGACTCATGCATAATCAAGGCCCTCAAATCACCAAGACACGGAATCCAACTTCGATTGTTTAAGCATAACGTTCTGTCAGCGCGAGGTTCTAACTTGTTAATCATGCCACGCAAATCTTCGTTGATGAAGTTCTCTTCCTTTCTGGCTTCCGATTGAGCACTCAAAAATGCTTTAGTAAGGTTTAAACCCTATAGTCATAAACCAAGGCCCCTTTCAAACACGTAGCGCTTTGCTTCTTTTCTTTCGTGACTCAGGCATCAGCCACCACTTCGCCTTTGCCAGGATGAAATGCGAATGCTCACAGTCGTAGTCCGCTCAACAATACTAACCAACGTCTATGCCTCATATTTCAGCTCCTCTGGACGAGGTATGTGTTTGCCAAACTCTTATGATCAGTGAACACAACGCACTTGGTACCGTACAGATAATGTCTCTACATTTTTAGGGCAAACACTACTGCACCAAGCTCTAGGTCGTGTGTGGTATAGTTCTTCTCGTGAACCTTGAGTTGGCGGGATGCGTAAGCTATGACCTTCTCTCTCTGCATCAAAACCGCGCCCAACCCTTTATGCGAAGCATCGCAATATACTACGAAGTTCTCACTTCCCTCTGGTAAAGCCAAAATCGGCGCACTACATAACTTTTGCTTCAACAACTGGAATGCAGCTTCTGCCTTTTCTCCCCATTCGAATTTCACGCTTTTCTGAGTCAACTTTGTCATAGGTCTAGCGATTTTTGAAAAGCCTTCGATAAATCGTCGGTAGTAACCAGCTAAACCTAAGAATTGACGAATCTCGGTAGGTGTCTTGGGTGACGCCCAATCCTTGATTGCCTCAATCTTCGCGGGATCAACGTGAATGCCTTCACTATCAATCACGTGACCAAGAAATTGTACCTTCGACAGCCAAAACTCACACTTTGAGAACTTGGCGTACAATTCTTCCTTCTTCAATAAATTCAAGATCAACTTAAGATGTCCTTCATGCTCCTTTCTGCTTTTGGAGTAGATCAAAATATCATCGATGAATACAATTACGAATCTATCCAGATATGGTTTGCACACCCTATTCATCAAGTCCATGAAGACTGCTGGTGCGTTAGTCAAACCAAACGGCATTACTTGGAACTCGTAGTGACCATAGCGAGTCCTAAATGCTGTCTTTGAAATGTCTTCCTCGCGAACTCTGAGTTGATGATAACCAGATCTCAGGTCGATCTTAGAATAGACTCTTGATCCTTGCAATTGATCAAACAAATCGTCGATTCTCGGAAGTGGGTATCGGTTCTTCACAGTAAGCTTGTTCAGTTCACGATAGTCGATACACATCCGAAAAGAACCATCTTTCTTCTTGACAAACAAAACTGGTGCTCCCCAAGGTGAGGAACTCGGCCTTATAAATCCTCTGTCAGAAAGTTCTTGCAACTGAGTTGACAACTCTTGCATTTCGGCTGGTGCTAATCGATACGGTGCTCGTGCTACAGGTGCAGCACCAGGGACTAAGTCGATTTGAAATTCAACTTGTCGAGTGGGCGGTAACCCAGGCAATTCTTCTGGAAAGACTTCTGGAAATTCCCGTACGATTGGCACATCCTCAAGTCGCTTCTCTTCTGACTTATCCTCAGCTTTCTTGGTCGTAACTTGTGCCAGATAAACTTGACATCCTTTCTCAATATACTTTTGGGTCTTCGTGCACGATATGATATTCAACTTACTTCCACTGTCGCAACTATCACCTCGGATTATCAACACCTCGTTTCCATAAGGAACACGAACAACCTTCTCATCACAAACGATCAACGCGTGGTATTTCGCCAACCAATCCATACCAATAATGACGTCAAAACTACCAAGCTCTACGGGCATTAGATCTATGTCGAACGGATGACCTAATAATCCTAACGTGCAACCTCTAAGAACAATACTTGTTTCTGAAATTCTTCCATCGGCAAGTTCTACGGCATAACTAGTGTCTAAAGTGGTTGGTGTAACATCAAGCAAAGCGCTAAAGGTAGTTGACACAAAACTTCTATCGGCACCCGAATCGAACAACATAGAAGCATAACAGTTATTGAGAAGAAACGTACCCGTGACAACGTTGGAATCAGGGTTTGTTCCTCCTCCACCAATGGCGTAAGCTCTCGCTCTCGTGTGTTTCGATTACCTCCAGTCTGGCTTTCAGTCTTGTTCCTTTTCTTGTTTTTTTCTGGTTTCCTACGGTTTGATTCCTTAAATTAGGTCATTCCTTCCTGCTAATGTCTGGTCTTCCACAATCATAAACAAATAATTACCCATGCTAATTTCCAACTGGAGCCCTCTGAGTGTTTGGAGCAACAGCTGCCCTACAATGTTTTACCCTTGAAAATCTGATGTCCATACCTTCCTTACAGTTTCCAGCCTCAAAGTACATCAACCTTATGGCGCATACCTGCAAACTTGTTTGCAGTAGGGAGAAACCAAAACATACCCCTTTCTTTAGTTGTACCCAGCTGACTAGCGTTATCTTACTCCTTTTTAATATATATATAAATATACTTTATAACAAGGATCAGGATCCACAAAATCAATGAAACCGGAAGTAGTATAGAGAATTTTCGGGTCGTTATGTCCCAATGAGGCTTAAATGGAAGATCGAATGACGAATTGATAATCGATGTTTGAATATGACAAGGATATGATTGGGCACTAAACCTAATAAGCAAAATGCACGACAGATGGCAGGAAAATAAAGCTTAGAGCTGGCATAAAGGCTAGGAATGGTATTAAAACCTTAAAAAACTTTTATTCTAAGACACACAATAGCTTCAAATAAGCTCAAGAAAAACAAAATATGTAGAGCACCTAGACAAACCTAAAAAGCTTAAACCTAACTATAAATAAAGCAAATATTCAACAAGCCATTAAGCTATATTAGCAAAGAGGAAACTCAGCAGTACTAACTGCTAGTACTAATAATTTTAATACCAGTTACAAACTTGGTGTTAGTACTGCTAGCTTTAATGTTTAGTACTGCTAGCGTTAAGTTGTACTGCTATGCTTTAACAAAGACACAATGAACAAGAAAATAATGCAAATAAGCTAAAACAGTTATTAATCTACCCCTATAAACTCTAAGGCATAAGAATAAGCAAACTAGAATAAAATAAAGTGGCAGATAGCATAGCAAAAAGCTACATACTGAGATACTATTAAAAATAGCTTTGAAAAGCAATTAAGTAAAGTAAGCTCTACTAACATACATAAAAGCGAATAATGGAACTTAATTACTCTAAATAGCTAAAAGAAAATCTTAAATGAAGCAAAAATGATAAGCTAATAAGCAATAATGAGCCAACAGTACTTAACTTAGAGTTAGTACTGCTAGCTTTGAGTTAGTACTGCTAGCTTTAAAATCTAAAATTGAATGCAGTACATAAATATGGGTTAGTACTGCCTTGTTCCAAACACCTTAAAGTTTTTCAAAAATCATTTTTCTATTCTTTAATTCAGTTGTTTTGATTCCTAAATTTGTTAAACATAGATTATCAAATAACAAAATAAGACACTTATAAGCAGATTTCAATCAATATTGAGCACTTAAGAAGCCGAAATCCAGTCTAACAGTTTAATCATACTAAACGTACAAACTATGAAAAAATTTGCACAAGTCACTTTTAAAAAAATACTAAACAACTAGCAGACAAGCACACTAAACTTCGTAATAAAGCATAAATAAGCATAATTGTATGTAACAAATAAGCACGATTAAGAAGTTCTACAATTAAATAAGAAAAATGTTGTAAGTTTTTAGTTTTCTTATTTTTCTTATTTATTGTTAGAAATGTTAATAGTGCTTATTTGTTACTACAATTAGATTATGTTTTATGCTTTATTACGATGTTTTAGTGATTTTGTCTTGCTTAGTTGTTAGTTTAATGTGACTTTGTTGGCAAATTTTATTGGTTGTACTGTTAGTTATGAGTTAAAAAATGGTTAGACTGATTTTGTTATTTATGTGCTATTAATTGATTGAATTGAAATCTGCTTATAAAGTGTCTTCTTTTGTTATTTGATAATCTAATGTTTAACAAATTAGATCAAATCACTTGAATTTATGATCGAGAAAATTGATTTTTGAATACTTTAAGGGGTGTTTGGAACATGCAGTTACTAACCATAGTTAGTTACTGCTAGATCTATTTTAGGATTTTTTAAAGCTAAGCAGTACTAACTCAAAGCTTGAGTACTAACTCTACAGTTATTACTGTTGGTCATTATTGTCTTATTAGCTTTCATTTTTTGCTTATTTAAGATTTCTTTGCTTTTTAGAGTAGTTAAGTCATTTTCCTTTACTGTACTTTAGTTGAGCTTACTTTAGCTTAATTGATTTTTCAAAGACAATTTTTAATAGTATATCAGTTTGTAGCTTTTTAGATATCTGCCACTTTACTTTATTCTAGTTGCTTATTCTTAATGATTTGAGTGTTTATTAGGGGTAGTTAATATCTTGGTTTTAGCTTATTTGTTTATTTCTTGTTTCATTGTGTCTGGTTAAGTAGCAAGCAAGTACTAACTTTTATAAGCTAGCAGTACTAACTTAAGCTTGCAGTTACTAACTTCCAGTTAGTACTGGTAGTTAAAATTATTAGTTACTTGCTGTTAGTTACTGCCTGAGTTTCTCTTGCTTAATTTAGCTTAAACGGCTTGTTGAATTTGCCTTATATAGAGTTAGTATTTGTTTTTAGGTTTGTCTAGGCACTTTTCTCTGCTTATTGGTTTGTCTTGAAGCTTATTGTGCTTTTGTGTGTCTTAGTATATAAGTTTTAAGTGTTATTTTCCATTCCTATGCCTTTTTTGCATGGATCTAGCTTATTTTCTTGTTCATCTTTGGGCGTGCTTTTTGTTATTAGGTTAGTGCCAACAATCATAGGCCTGTGGATATAATTAAACATCGATATCAATTCGTCATTCGGATCTTCCTTTAAAGCATCATTGGGACCATAAACGACCCGAAAATTTTCTATACTACTTCCGGTTTCATTGATTTTTGTTGGGTTTTTTTTGTGTTGATACTTATTGGTGATGGGCGCTTGTTGTTTTTTTTGTTGGTTGTGTGTGTGTTATTTTACTGTTTTGTTGTTATTTGTTTTATTTGTATGGTGGTTTGGTTATTTTGATTTTTTGTGGTTTTTTTTGTTTTGGGTGTTTTGGTATTTTGTGGTGTTTGTTTGGTTGTTGATTGGTGTTTGATTAGTGGATGGATTTGTTTATTTTTATAGTGGTTTGTTGTGGTTTGTTTTTGTGTTTTTTGGTGTTTTTTTTTTTGTGTTATAGTTTTTGTATTGGTTTGTTGTGATTTTTGTTGTGTTTTGGTTGGTTATTTTTGGGTTTTTGGTTTTTTTTTGTTAGTTTGGGTGTTAGTATTTGTGTTGGTGGGTTTGTGTTTGTGGTTGGTTGGTTTTGTTAGTTTAGTTGGGTTTGTTTGTATTTTTAGTTTGTGGTTTGGGTGGGGTTTAGGGTTTGTTGTTTTATTATTGGTTGTGATTGTGTGTGTTTATGGTATTGTGTTTTGGGATGGTGTAGGGGTGGATGTGGTTTATGGTTTGTTTGTTGTTTTGAATTTGTTTTTGTTGTTTTGGTTGTTTCTTGTGTTTTTGGTTTTGGATGTTGTGTTGTTTTTTTGGTTTGGTTTGGTGTTTTGTGGTTTTTGGTTATTGTTTGGTTGTTTTGTTTGTTGGCTGTTATTTGATTTGGGCTTAATTTTGTGGTTGAGTTGTTGGTGTATGTTGTTTTGTTGCTGTAGTTTGGATCATGATCCTTGTTATATATTTATATTTATTTATATATAAAAAAGGATGTAAGATCACTGCGAAGACAGTAGGGGAAAACGAAAATAGAAAGGGGTATGTTGTGTTTCTCCACCTAAAGCAACAAGGTGCATGGTTGGCATGAAGGGTTGTGTACTTTGAGGCGTGGGGAAACTGTAATGAAGGTTGGACATGTCGACTAGGGATTGTAGGGCGCTGTTGCTCTCCACCAAACACTCAGAGGGCTCCAGTTGGAAATTAGCAGGGTATTATTTGTTATGAGTGTGGAACAAGACCACGGACATGTCAGGAAGGATTGTCCTACGTTTTAAGGAATCAGAACCGTGGAAACCAGACAAGAAACAAGAATGGAAACAAAGACTGGAAACAGACTGTGAGGTGTAACGAAACTACGACGAAGACTTACGCCGATTGGTTGGTAGGAGGAAACAAAACCCTGATTCCAACGTTTTCACGGGTACGGTTTCTTCCTCATAACTGTTTATGCTTTCTATGTTATTCGATTCGGGGTCGATAGAAGTTTTTGTAGTTAAACTACTTTAATGCTTTGCTTTGATGTTACACCAACCACTTTAGACCACTAGTTTATCGCCGTTTTAGAATCTTGCCGTTGGTAAGTAATTTCAGAAACCAAATGTTGTTCTTAGAGGTTGCACGTTAGGATTATTAGGTCATCTGTTTGACATAGATCTAATGCCCGTAAAGCTTGGTAGTTTTTGGCGTCATCATGGATATGGAATTGGTTTGGTAAAGTACCAAGCGTTGATCATTGTAATGAGAACGGTTGTTCGTATATTCCTTATAGAAATAAGGTTAGGTGTTGTTAATACGAGGTGATAATTGCGACAATGGAAACTAAGTGAATTTCATATATGCACGAAGACCCAAAAGTATATTGAGAAAGGATGTCAAGTTTATCTGGCACAAGTTACGTCCAAGAAAACTGAGGATAAGTCGGGGGAGAGGCGACTTGAGGACGTACCAATCGTACGGGAATTTCCAGAAGTCTTTCTAGAAGATTTGCCTGGGTTACCGCCTACTCGACAAGTTGAATTTCCAAATGACTTGGGGGTCCCTGGACTGCCTGTAGCACGAGCACCATTATCGATTCTAGCACCAGGCCAAAAATGCAAGAGTTGTCTACTCAGTTACAAGAACTTCTGACCGAGGGATTTATAAGGACGGAGGTTCCATAACTTGTGGAGACATCGGTTTTATTTGTCAAGAGAAAGATGGTTCTTTTCATGTTTATCTCCGCTAGATTATCCATTACACAAACAATAATCTTTACAATATGCTAGAAAATAAGAAGAAATCTTAGAGAGAGAAAGTAGAGGAAGAAAAACTAGATTAGAGAGAATTGGAAAGTTACATTGAAGTGAAATGTAAACCAAACCCATTCACCAAGTGTGGTGAAGGGATAGTTTATCCCTAGCCTCTCTAGTTGGCTCATGGGCTTGTCTTAACGGGCACGGCTGGCTAAACTTGGTGCGCTTTCACCCTTAACATGGTACAAACATTAGATTACAAACTAAGCCGATGATACGTTAGCCTTTATTACCATAACAAGGCCTATTTGACTTCTTAATGAGACCGAGATAATTTCTTGTGTGACTTAATTTAATTATGGCTAACAATCTCCCCCTCATGTTGAGGTCTCTTCTTCAAACTTCTATGTATCACCAATGACATTGGAAGATTTGAGTTTAAGTTATTCTTTGGCCTTGTTATGGTCTTGTATTGTTTGTAATGGCTTTGTTCATCCATGCTGTGTGATCTTGTTTCTTGAATTTTGAGCCTTTATCTTTTGACTGTGTATATAAAAAATTCTTGAGATCGTTATCTTTGCATATTCTCCTTGACTTGAATCATTTGATTTGACTTCCTTGATCAACTTGTTGCTCTTGACCTACATGCTATCACTTGTTACATTCTTGTTTGACATATATGATTATGAAGTCTAACAAATCTCCCCATTGATGATTCTTTATTTGATTTGAGCTCTTTGGTTGGTGGGGAAGATTTGAATCAAATATCTGATGTTGAACGATTGACTTTGAAAGCTTGATGTATGAGCATGTGGTGTATGAAATCCGCTTCGCTGGAATGAGGCATGCCATCATGTCACTTATCCTGAAATAATAATTAGTTAGAAATTAAAAAGATGAATTTGGCTTTGTCATTCATCTTGGAGTTCGGTTGCAGTAACTCAACTTTCCCATTTTATAGTATAAATATATACCTGGTTAGGTAGATTACGAAGAATCTTCTTGACAGGGGTTTCCAGCTCAAAGCGTAGGATCTTCTTACACAGTATGTATTAGATTCACCATGCTTGCTAGTTCTCATTACGGAACGTCTCAAGCAGACAATTTTTTTTTTTTTTTTATGGTAAGAGTGAATCCAGATTGTACTAACTTTGTTAAGTCATCAATTAATTACGGACATAAATTGATATCCAGTTATTACAGCTTAGAATTCATATGGAATCTTGCAAGGTCACCTACAAGACTTGTTGTGTTGGCTCAAAGATAGGATGGAATTTCATCTTCATGTGTTATACTTAAGTATCCAAAAACTTCGGATGTTCTGGCAAGATCTCAAGGGATATGCGTAAGCTACTCTTTGTTACAACTTGTGAGATTTGTGGTTTTCACCAAGTGTATTTTGTCATTTGTGTCCTAATGAGATTGTATACTATGATCTACTTCTGGCTTAGACTCGGATTTGTCATTTTTTTTGGTTTTAGTAACGGTTAAGGAGGCTGGAGCAATAAATTCGCCTCTATTCAATATTAACAATCTCGGAGTAGATGTCAATTAGATAAGTGTGTATTCCGTGACAAATGAGGACAAGTTTCTTTTGAGTAGAAACCGAATGGCTGGGATGGGTTATTGCATTTGCATCACTGGGTCCATGGCGACTTTCTTCAAATATCAACAATCATCATTGTGATTATGATAAGATAATGTATTGACGGTTTCTGCCTAAGGGTTGTTGTAAGGAGGGATTCTTTCTTTTCACACTTTATCATAACTTTTATTTTTTATTCTTCAAACCATTTTCTATGCCTTTACCAAGACGTCATTACTATCACAATGTTGTGATTGTTCCAGGTGTTAGCTCAAATCTTAGTCTGCATTTTTACTTATACACATTTTTCTCAATCATACCTAAGGACTGTTATTTCTAACTTTGGGTGTCTTTGGGTGATCCTCGGTTTGGTGGGATGTAGGGACTTTATTCCTAACCTATCCACCTTATGATACTTCAGAATCGTCGTGAAATCTAATATGTTGTTGGGTATAGAGATCGACATTAAAACCATTGTCTTTTTCTTTTTTTTTATGACCATTGTTATTTTCAAAGATACTCCCCACTATCAATGTGCTCCGAGGTTAGAAAATTGTTGTAGCACATGAAGGAAAGAGTTGCACTCTAGAGTCTTAAGATACATTCGTCTATAACATATTTTATCACATTTTCTCCCCTTATTATAAATATTAAAAACACTTAGTTTTTGAAATAACAGGTGATTAAAAAATTTTGGACATGGAAAAATTTCATGGGTGTGAGAAAAATTTCTATTACGATATTGCATGAATCATTTTTTGGATAGCTCCCCTATACAGTATAAGGTGGGTGATACAGTATTTATTAAACTTGAATTAGGAATGGGAAAAATTGCGATATGACACCACAAAAAATGTTGAAGACAGAGTTGAGATGCCTTAGTGTACTGTTGTGTACTATTATAATTGACTATTTATAAGTTACAACATTTTAATTTCCAGATTGTGTTTGGATAACATAAAATTGATATTTATGAGATGTATCTAAATTAAAAGGCGCTTTGTTTTAATAAAAGCTCCCCCTCAGAAATTGATTACATAAAATAGACATTCTACGAACTACAATTCTTTGAAGTATATATTCGAGGAAGGGAATGTTGAACAGACAATTTTAACAAATTACCACTTTTTATTGAAAACGCACAAATTATATTGGTACGACAATTTTGACATTGAAAAGTTCTTTTTGGAAAAATTGTGTTCAACGATTTTATAAAACATAATCAGAAGACATTCTCTTTTATATTTTAGAGTAAGAGCGCACTGAGGCGTTACACTTCCTGTTGATTCGGGAAAAGTGTTTATGTACTGAATGTAATTAAGTCATTGAGGACATTTTAGAGAATGACATCGTTCTTGAAAGCATTTGAAACTCCTGTGAACTTTCATTTACACGGGCCGTGTAGCGATTGGTTAATCAAAATTTCTAGTACGTAAATGTTATCGATTCCAAGAGATCATATCGAGAAGAGTCTTTTTGGTATTTTTGATAAGTTTTCTGATTTTTATATTTTTTATTCTGGTTTTATACTTTTCGATTTTCTTTTTGTTGGTTCTTATATTTTTTGTATTTTCTTTTTCAATATAATTTTTATAAATTTAATAAAAAAATAAAGAGAGAATAAAAATATTTACAATATAGAAGTTTCCATTAGCAGTGAACAGTTATGGCTAGAGTGAGTGGATGAGTTGAATCAGGTTTGTTGTTGACGTTTATTTGATGCAATTCTAGTAGTAGTGACAGCGGAAAGGCTTTAAAAACAACTTGATTTTTGAATTGAAATATTCGTCGATCAAACGGACCGATAGCAAATCTAGTTCATATGTCGTTGTTTACTGTTTCTGTGTGCTGATTACCTTCTGTTGATATTGTGGTGCGAGGCTTGAACCGTTTTGTTCAAACATCATTATACATTGAGGTTCGAGGCTTGATCTTTTGTAATCAAACGTCATTTTTTTGTATCATCATCTGTGAATCCACTTTGACAATGGTTTCTGAGATATATCCTTTTTCTGCAATCATACTCGGAGATTTTCTTGTAGACTTTAATATGTACCTGCACTTAAATCAAGACTTTGTTCCTTCTGAACATTGATTGATGTACCTGCACTTACATCCAGAGTTTGTTTGCATTCATGAATATGAGGGATATCTACATTTAAACCATGTGGGGGTTCACTGTCACCTTACTGTGCACAGAGTTCGAATATAATCTTACTGTACGAATCCACTAAGACTCCAAAAGATTTGAAAATTCTACCCGTGGGTTTCCACCTAAGATCAGATCTAGGAGATGTTTTCTCATACACAGCGGAAGTCTTATTAGGAGAAAATATGTCCTGTAAAGATATGTTTACCAGGTTTCTGAGTATGACTCTTTTGATCTACGAGTTTGTTACTGTTTGTGGTCTTATTAGATTGAATTTTTAGGCGTGAATTTTCTTCCTTTAGGAGTGTTGTTATACAAAGCATCATGATCGCATTAAAGGACTACCCCCCCCCCAACACCTTTTATGACATGTTAGAACAAACAATTTTTTTAGAATTGAAAAAAGAACTAGAACTCTTAGAGTGATCTGCTTGGGCACAGCCTGTTATTTGTAACGCGACACTTTACTCTTAGATACAAGCAAAATCCTAGATGTTTGATTGTTGCTCCTGGTTTGGTTTGCTATCATCTGTAGTGGTTTGAATCTCTCGACAGAAGTAGGCCACACGATTGGTGAGTTCTATCTCTCGCTAGTATCTTATTCTTTGCTACACAAGATTGTGATTTATGAACATGTCATTGGAACCTTATCTTTTTCATGTTCTTAAACTATCCTAAGATGGCTAGATGCTATCATCTGTGATCAGGTTTTAATAGAGTGGTTTTGTTTTCTTAGGAAATAATGTTGAGTGACTGGTTTTGACAAATTCTTATTCACATCAATTGGGAGGGTGGCAACCGTTAGTTTTTGACATATTGAGCCTTGCAGATTTAAACGCATTAGTGTTTCTAAACTGTTTGGTTTCTTAGTGATGGTAACACGATTTTCCCTCAAGACTGATGTTTTATCTTAACTTAGTATCTACACTATTTCCTTTTAACTTCCTTAAGTCCATTTTTATAGTGGTTAGCTATGCAAAAACCTTTTCATGAATCTGAGCCTTTAATCAGCTTTATTTGCAAGCAAAGATGTAGACTTTTTGTAGTTTAGATCTCATGATTTTAATTAAGAATCTTACAAATCTGTGTAATGCTGTCTTCAAAGTATAATTTTCCTTACGTAATGTAAGCCACACCTATGTTCGAATCGATGTTCATTTGTTTGCAAGTACATCCTATTTCCTTTTCAATCTTGGCTTTATTACTTGTTTACATTAAAATTGACCATGTTGCCTGATTTTAAAGATTGATTTGGTCATTTATGTTCGAGAGGCAATGCAATGTGCTTCCATTCTTGAAAAATCTGTTTGAAATTGGGCAAACTGTCTCTTTTGGCAATAAAATTTTCAGACTCGGAGTGATTGTTTTGTGGTATTCAGTTGGTCTGGTTATAGGTGATGATCAAGCATTGGACTCGTTAACTTGCATGTTTCAGGTTACTGGTCCACCCTTCCTGCAACATGATTTCAGGTTACTCAGTATGATGTTTGTTTCTATAGCAAAGATATTGCATATTCAACAATCAATTGTACCTCAGCCATTGGATCTTCGTCCATAAAATGGGTTTTGTTATTGCATCTCAGCATCTGTATTCTCACGTTCCCTAATGCTGCTTTCATCTTGCACTGTTGAAGTCTTGTCACTAAATGCTTTCTGTGTCAACCAAATCAGATCCAATGCTTACCGTATCAAATTTTACTTCTCTTGTGTCTTGCATTTGTCTTTTATTCACCCTTCTTTCATACTGTCTTGATGACGTGTTCTTTCTCAGCATAAAGACTACTTAACATTACCCAGGTGTTGGTGTAGTGTATCTCTGAAGTGGTTGAAAACCTCGAGTCCAGTGTATACAAAAAGTAGTGATCTGTATTGGGACTGTCATAATTCCAATGTAAACTTTGAAGTTGATAAACTTCTGGAACTGGTTATTTACACCCAATAGGCTTGCCATGGATCTTCTTCTTGAAATTTATCTTTGTAAAGCGTTGCTTTTGTGAGTTGATCTACGTTAAGGAGCTTTGTACTTGCTGAAAGTATCAACATCTTGGAACAAAGAGTGACATGAATGGCCCGTTTGAATCCCAGTATTGTATCGATGCGAGTGCTTTTAAGTTCATCTTTTGAAAGAACTTGAAAGGTGTGAATGAAGATGAAGATCGACAATATGCCAGGCATCTTTCTTTGCTTTTTAACCAATCATGTATTTGCATTGCATGCTCTCTTTTGTTTCTGAATTCAAGCTGCATTCCTATACTAATTTGTTGGATGCAGAGGTCTCTGACATTATGTCTTCTTTCTCAGAAACAGTGTTTTGTATGACAACAAAATCAACTTTAATGAAATCAACATTCAATTGATGGGATTAGATGTGGAATGATCTTTTTGTGTTTGTATCAACTCTTTTGTTTCAACCAATTTTTGCGAGTTCGTTGTTGATTTTAAGAATTAACTCATAGCATGTATTTCCTGAAGGGAATCATGTTATGATCATTGCATCGTAAAATGATTGAGCATCATATCTTGTATAATTCTGCATACGCTCTTCGAATTTTGAATGGAAAGCATTTTCAAACTTTGTTCTGAGATCAGTCAAAGTAGTTGTGCAATCAGTCCTAGAAAGTATATCTTTAGTAAGATGTTGTTCTAGTAAATCCAAGTCTGAGAGAAGTTCTCTTGAAGTAGGCATCGTGCCATAATCTTATAAAGTTTCTGAGAGAAACTTAAATAGAGACTTGATTTCTTTAAGACTGTGCATGCATCTACTTCTTGAAAGTTGTGTCTTCTCTTGAATGTTAGAATTTGAACACGAAGAAACTGTGACATTCTGAAGAACACTTGATGTTTGAGTTTGCAAATTGGTATTTGAATTTGACATTATGAATGTTGTTGTTGCTAAAGGGATATCGTGTTTTTACAGTGTTATGAGTGTTTGTTGTTGTTTTTAAATGAATTAAGTTACAGGATTTTACAAAATCTTTGATTAAAACGGAGAAAGGAAAAATTATCTTTCGCTGTGAGTTTACAAAAATCAGAGAAGGAAAACCATGAATGAAAAGTTAATTGACGTTCTCATGTATGATTAGTTGATTGTTGGTTGATTGGTTGTGTTTGTTGTGTTGAGTATTTGTTCCTTTTTTGGTTAGTTCGAATTAAAGTCCAAAGTCCTTGTTATTAGTCCTTGAAGTTTTGTTTGTCCAGATGTTAGGTTTGATTACAAACGGTGATTAATTTGTCATTTTAGAATTAGGGTTTCAAAACTTAGGTTTTCAATGGGACAAAACGCAGGAGCAAATATCAACTGGTAGATAAAATCAAAGAGCAAAACGCAAAGTGGACTTTGGACCCAAAAGCAGTGAGTGAGGTTCGAGCAAAACGAAACGAATATGATAAAACGGCAACACTTACTTGTCTAAACGCACAGATTATTGGTCAAAACGAACGATCTTTGTCAAAACGAACGATGGTTGGTTCAAACCGAACGTTTTGTTGGTCAATCGCACTCGAGGTGTCTTGGTCAATCGCAATCATTAAATTAATTGGGCATAGTTTCTCTTAGGCAAAACGCTAAGTGATGGTCTTCAATATATGCAACGGTATTATTAAAATACGCAATACGAATCTTGATCAAATGCAATGACTTTGATCAAAACGCAACGAAGCAAATCATGAAAACCGCCAAATTTATTTGATCAAAACGCTAACGCAAGATGATTCAAAACGCATTGACTCTGATCAAATTGCATCGAAGATAATCAATAAAAGAACACCCCTTCAGATAGGCAAAACGCAGCCAAGAAAAAATCTTCAAACTTTCTTGTAAGCTACGAAATGATGTTAAAACCACCTAGTAATGATGCAAGGAATTGATCTAAGCCCGAAAGTACAAGTCTTTAACACTTTTAACCACGAAACAAAGATCGAGCTTTGATTTTTTTTCTTGCTTTTTTCGAACCAAAGAAAAACCAACAAAAAAACCCACGAATTTCTCACAAAACAAACACTAAACACCCCTTGGCGAGTGATACCACATGTTATCCCACTAGTTTAATCCATTACACAACAATAATCTTTACCAATATGCTAGAAAATAATAAGAAAACTTAGAGAGAGAAAGTAGAGAGAGAAACAAGAGAGGAATATTAGATTAGAGAAAAGTGGTGAGTTACAAAAGATAGAAATGTAACCAACACCCTTCACCAAGTGTGGTGAAGGGATATTTATACCCATGCCTTGCTAGGTGGCTTATGGGCTTGTAACTTGGGCCGGGCTTGGCATAACTTGGGCTTTGAGCCCGAAACACGGACAATATTAGATTACAATCCAAGCCCGTTGAACCCGACTAGCCTATTACAATACAAGACCTAGTTTGACTTTCTAAGACCAATAACATTCTTGTTTGACTTAATATAATTAAGGCTAACACAAGGTTTAGCAAATAAGCTCACGAAACTTGATCTAGTAATATAAGCTCTCATAAAAACAAATAAGCTTATTAGAAGCTTATCTTATCATAAAATAAGAGCTTCTAACAACACTGAAACGATATAAGCACAAAAATAAGCTATATTCGAACTT
>BQNB010106490.1:0-23378 GCA_026074375.1 Tanacetum coccineum | reverse complement strand
TCTATTGTTGAAATAAAGCAAAAGAAATTGTTTTTGTCTTGAGCTTGAGACCTAAGATTTCTTTGATTTAGATTACCAATAACATTTATAATTTGATTATTTTCTAATGAAATGTCTTCAAGATCATTGCATATGGGTTTTGTTTTACTAACCTCAATAGCTTCTTCTTCGACTAATTCATCATCTTCCAATGGTGATGTTTTAGGTGGAGGAGGAGTCTCATCGAAAGTTACATTTAATGATTCTATAACTTTCATTGTTTGTTTGTTAATCATGGAATATGTTAATCATGGAACGTACTAATCAAGGAATCATGCTAATTATAGAAAGTTACTAAAAATAGAAAGTTACTAAAAATAGAAAGTTGCTAAAAATAGAAAGTTGCTAAAAATAGAAAGTTGCTAAAAATGGAAAGTAACCTTAATCATGAACAAGTAACTTATATATGCCCTTTAACATGTAGATCGCATTAAGCAGGAGTAGCTTCCATCTTCTTATCCATCTCTTTCCGTTACCGCTGGACATAAGGTACGGATATTCCGTCCTTTCAGTAAGGACATTCTTTCTTTTCATGATTCATCCCCAGAACTGCTATGCTTCCCCATTTTTATGTCTTTTGCCATGATCCCTTACATGTTGATTTCATGACTTATTCTATTGCCCGAGCTATATATACGCATGACCATGATTTACATGACTTACCACCTAGTCATGGAGGTACCATGACCGTGACACATGAGGCACCTGTGTCACGACTCTTTCGCGTTGAGAGTGATTTCACGCGGCGTCCCTTTTCATGTTACCAGATTATATTTCATGTTTGGCCATTATTATTCAGGGGCGTATGGGTGCATCCTAGTTTACATGTTTACACGTTCATGGTGATTGGTTGGTGTGTGCTCTACATCCCATCACATTGGAGCTGATCCCTCCACCCATATTATTATAAGAGGTCACCCCTCTATTACATGTTGAGGCAGCCCCTCTATTATATGCATGTATTCACGACATTATTATTATGACATGTATGATTATATGAGCTCGTGGGCATTCCTTATTATTTATGTTTATACTATCCATGATATCTCATGACATCTTTGACTTCACGTTACCATGTTTTACATGTTTATTTCCTATTCCTTCATGACGTATTCTCCAGGTTTCCTCATGACACTCATGATCTTTCCGCTGCTTTATACTTATTATCCAGGATTCATACTTATTACTTACATTGTTATTATATCCGTTCACTGAGCGTTATGCTCAGCCGTATTTCTTTCTCTTTCTTATACGGCAGATATCTAGAGGGAGATTGGGCATGAGAGAGTGTGTGCTTAGGAAGTGACCCATTTAGCTTCCTTTCTTTTTATCGCAGGCATTTTGATGTGCTATACTATCTTGGACACATGTTTCGTCCTTTAGACTTCTTTTACGTTATTCATGTTGATCTCATAATTGGGAGCCGATGTTTGATTCCGGCTTTCCACCTTGTCCTATGTTATCATTTATGACTTTATGCCTTTATTATGCTTTGATATGACACCATGATTATGACGTTTCGGCCTATTCTCCGGAGCGGGTTTGGGTCGTTACACCTACAACCCTTTAGGGCTTATTTCCAGCTTATTGGTTAAGCTAATTTTCTAGCTTTTATTTTTCTTAGAATCTACAAAGTCTAAAGTACTTTTCACTATTTTTTTCTAAATTTTTAGGATTAGTTTACTATTTTTAATTAATTTTCTAGATTAAATTCGTTTTTAATTCATAATAAATAAAATAAAAATAAAAAAATATAATACTTTTTCTGAAAATTATTTTTAGTCAATTAGGATTTATTAAAATTAAATTTGCGTTCGTAGGGGTTAAATTAGATGTAGATGCTTAATTGTCGCGTTTTTAATTCCCGTTTACGTTTTTTTATGCTTACGTGTTTAATTGTCGTACTTGCTTATTTGTTTTTCGTGCATTTATTTACTTGTTATTTACATTTAGTAGGACTTAGAAAACCAAATAAAAAATCTTTTTAACCATTCAAAACATGCGATCACAGACTTAACATCGATTTTCAATTCACGCTTCATTGGGGAATAAACGACCCGGGAGGTTTTTGAGACAACTTTGGTAAAAGTTTGTTTCTTAAATCCGACGGAAAATACTTACTATACTATAATTGTTTACACCCTTATATACTTATATATTATATTATATATAGTGTGTTTTGGGCGTATCACACATACTCAGTAGCCAAAATCTCTCCCCTCCCCTCTTTAGAATCTGGCCAAATCACCTCCAAAACACCAACAAGAATCTTGCAAACCCAAGAGAAAAACACATCACTAGTTACTACTCAATCACTTCTACAAGAAACACCATCCACCAAAAAGCCTCATCAAAAATCAACTTTAATCTCAGTAGCAAGCATTATTTAGTTTTAAAAGGTCTTGTTAGGAAGGTATACGTTTGAAGGGTTGCCTAGGTGTTATTGTTTGTGCCGCCCTTGTACCCACTCTTGTTAAGATGAGTATTCACAGTCCCCCTTTTTGCTGTTTTACTCATTTTGGGGTAAAAAGCATGACATTATCTTATAAGTTATTTTGGCACTATCTTATAAATTGCTTGATGTTTTGCGAACTCGTTGAATTTTGAATTATTTATGATGCAACTCTACCGCATTAACAATAACAGCATACCATCCCGTGACAACACAAAAATTCTGGTGCTGGAACGCGATCCCAAGGAACAGAGGTCTGCAATCCCATCGACTCTACCAACATCGGGTTAAATCATTTGAAATAACAAGTTTATTCTCTAATGTCTCAAAAAGTTCTTGTCTCATGATCTATCTTTGTATCTGGTTCCCAGCAGTCAGGTACCCTCTGAGGGTTATACTCACCCTGTTTGCAATCACTGTGGTCGTTTTAGACACCCTGGAGAGTGTCGACGTGCTGATGGTACTTGTTTCAAATGTGGCCAGGGATGGTATCTTCAGCGGGACTGCAAGAAGAATTTATATACTGCGTGCTTTAGTTCGTCTGGTCATGCTGACAAGATGCAGACGCATCAGGCCGTATGTCGTTTTGCACTTACTCAGGGATCAAGGCTGCCAATACTTCTAGGTACCATCAACTGGTGCATTATTTTTTTTCGGACGGTGCCAGTGTTTGTTTGATTTGATACGGAGTGCGACACATTCTGTGATTATCTAAAGTTTGCTTCATGTTTTACTATGATCCTATTTTTACTTGATCATGTTATTTGTATATCCCGCCCATGAAAGACTCCGCAGTTGTTCACATGTATATTTGAGATCTTACTCTACAGTTTGATGACAAGATTCGTTCAGTTAATGCATACATTTCCCTTGGATATGGGTGAATTTGACATGAATTTGGGTATGGACTGGTTAGCAGCACACGTGTGATACGATGGATGTTCATTCCCGTCGTGTTATATTCGGCGATATTCATGCTCCTGAATTTATTTATCATGGTTCCTTACCGGGAAAATCTATGAAGATCATTTCCGCTTTAAAAGCACGTACCTTACTATCGCATGGCTGTGAAGGTTTTCTGGCTACCATTCATGACACGACTTCTGACGTTTTTCTATTCATGAGCATCCGATTGTTCGAATTTCAGCGTATTTCGGTAAGAACTTCCTGGAATACCTCCTATTCGCTGATGTTGAGTTTAACATTGAGCTTATTCCCGGAGTGAGCAATCTACAAAGCTCCATTATCGCATGGCCGATGAGTTTTAAAAGAGTTGAAGGATCTGTTACAGGAAGTTGTTGGAGCGAGGTTTTATTCGCCCGAGTGTATGCCATGGGGGCCACCGGTTCTGTTTGTCAAGTAGAAGGACAGGTTAGCAATGAGATTATTGTATCGACTACCGTGAATTGAACAAGATCACCATTCGTAATCGTTATCCCCTCCCACGTATTGACGACTTATTTGATCAGCTCCAGGGCGCTAAACACTTTTCCAAGATTGATTTACGATCAGGTTACCATCAGTTGCGAGTGAAAGAGCAGGACATTTCCAAGACTGCTTTTCGCACACGTTATGGTCATTATGATTCTTGGTTTATGCTTTGGTCTCACGAATGCTCCAGCTGTATTTATGGACCTGATGAACCGAGTTTTTCATGAATTCTTAGACAAGTTCATCATCGTGTTCATTGATGATATTCTGGTTTTCTCTAAGTCTAAGGAGGGACACGAGGAGCACCTCCGCACTGTGCTACAGATTTAAGACGGAGAAGTTATATGACAAGTTTTCAAGTGCGAATTTTGGTTGAGTAAGGTGGCATTTCTAGGTCCATTGTTTCAGTAGAAGAAAAGAATTAATATGATCCGGCGAAGGTGAGGGCTATCACCAAATGGCCATGACCGACGGTTTGTGACGAAGTACGGAGTTTTCTTGGATTAGGCTGGATATTTACAGCAGATTTTGTAGAAGTCTTCCACGATTAGCCTTACCCTTAAAATAAGCCTTATGCGAAAGGTGCGAAAGTTTGTAGGAACGCAAGAGCGAGGAAAAAGAGCTTTAAAGACTTACGCAGCGTTTTGGTTTTCCGGGCCTATTTTACTCTTCCCATCTGGTTCAGGTGGATTTCAGTTTTACAGTGATGCTTCTAAGAAAGGTCTTGGTTGTGTACTCATGCCAGCATGGGAAAGATGATGCCTATGCTCACGGACATCTAAAAGCCCTTTGAGGTGAACTATTCCTACTCATGATTTGAGATTGCAACCGTGTCTTCGCTCTCAAAATTTGGAGAATTATCTTTATGGCGAAATCATGTGTTATTTTTTACCGATCATAAGAATAGTTAACAAATACATTTTCACTCAGCAGGAGTATTGAATATGAGACAGAGCGTTGTTTGGAGTACTAAGGATTATGACAACAACATTCAGTACATCGGGTAAAGAATGTGGTGGCTGACGCTTCTTGAGTAGGGAAGTCGGGTTGATAGCTGGTTATACAAAGTGGGAAGAAGGTATTCTTCGTGACTTGAGCATTTGGATATCGAATTATGTGTTCGTGAGTAGATGGTTTCTGGGGCTAGTCTTGAGGGTGAGCCTAAACTAATTTCTCAGATGCAAGCAGCTCAGGAAGGTATGGAGGAGAAAATCTGGGACAATTATTCGAATATTGATCAGCAGACGAGTTTCGCAGTGTTGATGACGATGCTTTTATGCAAGGGTACTAAAATTTGCGTACCAGAGGATCCTACACTTCGAGAAGCCTTGATGGACTGAGGCCCATAGTTCTCCATTTTCAATCACCCAGGTTCGACGAGAGTGTTACCCGGATCTCAAGCAACACTTTTGTGGAGTTGTATGAAGCTGCGATGTGGATTACGTTTGTGTCAAAGTGTTTAATCTGTAGCAGGTTAAGATTGAAACACAACGTGCAGAGTGGGCTTATTGCAAACGTAGAGAGTCCTGTTTGCAAAGTGCGGACAAAAGTAGCCATCGATTTTGTTTACGGGTGACCAAGGACCTAAGAGGAAGACGATTCTATCTGGGTTGTTGTAAGATAGCTTGAATAAATTCGGAACATTTTCTTCCTATTCGTTAGGGATTACCAGTTAGTATAAATTAGCATAATGTTCAACAAGGAAAATTGTACGATTTCACGTACTCCTGTCTGCGATCGTGTCAGATAGGGATCCACGTTTCACGTCTCGTTTCTGGAAAGTTTACAGAAAGCTTGGGGAACCAGGCTCAAAGTTCTAGTACAGCTTTTCATCCTAGGAGACCGACGCGACAGTCGGAGCGTACGATTTCAAACTTTTAGAGGATTATGTTACGTTATGTGCTTTAGAAATGGGCAGGTATTGGGATGACTATGTATGTCTGTGGAAGTTTGCTTCAATAACAGTTGCATGAGAGCTTTAAATGCGCTCCGTTTCGAGATGATTGGTTTATGGTAGGAAATGTCGGTGCTCTCTATTTGTTTGGGATCAGGTTGGATTGAACGTAATTTGAGGGTCCGGAGTGATTGTGGTGGGACTAATGAAAAGGTCGCCCATCGCCAGGGAAAAGCTTAAGGAAGCTCAGACTCGTCAGAAGGTTTCGCCGACAGGCAATCGTTAGGCGTTTAGAGTTCCAGCCGGGTGCGCATGTTTTCTTAGAAAGTTTCACCTACACATGGAGTCAGGCGTTTTTGTATTAAGGGCAAGCTTAGTCCTCGTTTCATAGGACCGTTTGAGATTCTTGATCGCGTTGGTGAGGTTTCCTATCGTTTGGCGTTACCTCCTCAGCTATCTCATGTTCACAATGTGTTTCATGTATCATTACTCAGAGGTTACAAGTATCAT
The DNA here is from genome assembly GCA_026074375.1 of Tanacetum coccineum. NCBI lineage: Eukaryota > Viridiplantae > Streptophyta > Magnoliopsida > Asterales > Asteraceae > Tanacetum > Tanacetum coccineum. The sequence continues at coordinate 17,052 of BQNB010106490.1, read as the reverse complement.
CCTCCTTCAACGTTGTCTCTTATCATTCGATAGATCTGGGAGGATTTATCTTATACGGAAGAGCCTGAGTTTAGTCTCTAGACCGTCAGGACAGAGTCTTGAGAACAAGACGATCCCTTTTGTCAAAATTTTTTGAGGAATCATACCGAGCGGGAAGCCTCTTGGAGAATCCGATGGTCTATACGGATATCTTATCCTCATTTTCTTTTCTGATCTGGGATGTTATATTCAGTGTATCATGTTGCTATTTCGCGGACGAATTATTCTTTTAAGTGTAAAACGGAACCAAATACGGAATGATAGTTGTAAAACCCTAAAATCAGAACAAGTGCAAAATTACCAAAATGCCCCTAATGTCAGAAAATTTAATAAATGACATGAAATAAAATTCAATCAAGTGTCTTTAAATTATAACGTCATCATTGTGACATAGTATGGACAATCTCTTTTTTATAAGATTTATAAGAATCTCTATATTATGCAAGAACAATAATTCGTTTTATATATTTGTTTTTTTAAGTACGATAAATTTTGTTATTTTATTACTTATACATTTAATTTATAATTACATTAAATCAAGGATAGAATATATTAGAATTTTATTTTATAAATAAAATCTGTTAAGTAGTCCATGCAAGCCCAAAATTCGCTTTTTTCTTGAGTATATCTTTATATACATTTTTTTTCTTTTGCTAATTTATTTTAAACAATTCTGAACCCTTAATAAATCATTAGGCGGCACATAAGATTTTTCCAAGGCAAGGAATGATTTTTATAGGGTTCTTGGAGATCAAGGGAAGCTAGGAAAATTGTTGGTTCATTGGGTTAAGGTGTGGTTTGATTTATGGTACTCAATTGACTCGAAAATCCTTCATAAATTCATAAAATCATCAACAATTGTCAAAGGTATTTTTATAACTCAAGTTTCATCATGTTAATCAGTATTTTATGAGAGAAAAATTTATTATGCATGATTATGGGTCGATTTAGGTTAATCATGTTCTAAACCCTAATTTTTAGCAAGAAATGAAATCGGCATTTAAATTAATTAGTTACCACGTATTTTTATATTATTCTTAGATTGTATATTATGTATAAGTCAGATAAATATTCTAAATATTTTTCTAGAGGAATTCGATAATAATTATTGTGGAGTTTTAATTACTTGCGATTCGAATTAATGAAAGATATGAAGAAATAAATTGGAAAACAAAATTAGGGTTAGGGTTTTTATATTTTTCCCAGGTCCAATACATGCTAATGAATGTATAAAAATTATGTAATTATTGGGGGAAATTTTGGTTGGGTTTTGTGCATTTATTGGTTACCCGATTTGTGTTTTAAAAGTATAAGGGGGTGTTTTGTAATTTCTGAAACTTTGGGGCTGATTATGGCATGTTAATATAATGTATAGATTCTGAGAAAAATAAGTGGAAGGGTATAAATGTTTTGATAATTGTTATGGGTTAAAACTAGGATTAATTATATATAATATATATATAATTCGAATTTTATTTAAAACTGAGGGACTAATGTTTGTTAAATTTATGAAAAGTACAAGGTCTATGATCAGTAATTAAGTATTTAGTATGAATATACCATATTTGTTATTATATAGGCTTGTTTTTTGCAAAAAATGGATAAGTAAGCATCATGTTTAATTAAATTAATAACTTAAAGGATTTATTACGTTAATTCATTGTAAGATCAAGATTTGGTTTGTAAATAAAGGATGGAAACCTGCTAATTATAGAAACCTGCTAATTATAGAAACCTGCTAATTATAGAAACCTGCTATTTATAGAAACCTGCTATTTATAGAAACCTGCTATTTTTTTTGAAAGTCTATTTTGGGAAGTTTAATTATGGAAACTTATTAAATCAGGAAAGTTATCCAATTTTGGAAAGTTAATTAAAGGAAAGTTTTGTTTGGTAAACTTAACTATTATTAGACAGATTGCTATTTTTGGAAAGTACCCAAAAATATAACAGGAAATACTAATCATTGAAAACATATTAATCATGAAATTTGTTATTCATGGAAACGTATAATAATCAAGGAATCATGTAAAATAGAAAGTTACTAAAATTAGAAAGTTATCTAAATAGAATGTTACTATATTTAGAAAGATACCTTAATCATGAACAAGTAACTTATACCACACATGGTCTTTAACATGTAGTCACGTGATAGCAGGAAGTAGTTTCCATCTCTTTCATCATTTCTTTCGTTTTCTTTGCGGGACTTAAGGTACGGATATTCCGTCCTTTCAGTAAGGACATTCTTTCTTTCCATGATTCATCCCCAAAACTGCTATGCTTCCCCATTTTATGTCTTTTGCCATGATCCCTTACATGTTGATTTCATGACTTATTCTATTGCCCGAGCTATATATACGCATGACCATGATTTACAATGGATCTTACCCAAACGTGTCATGGAAAGGTTCCATGACCGTGACACATGAGGCCCACCTGTGTCAAGACTTTTTTCGCGTTGGAGAGTGATTTCACGCGGCGTCCTTCCCTTTCATTGTTACAAGATTTATTTCATGTTTGGCCATTAGTTTTCAGGGGCGTATGGGTGCATCTAGGTTACATGTTTACCTCGTTCATGTGATTGGTGGTGTGTGCCTCTACAATCCCATACTTGGAGTTGATCCCTCCCACCATTATTATTATAAGAGGGTCACCCTCTTATTACATGTTGAGGAGCCCCTCGTATTATATGCATGTATTCACGACATTATTATTATGACATGTATGATTATATGAGCTCGTGGGCTTCCATTATTATTTTGTTTCTACTATTCCATGCTTTTCTCCATGACATCGTGACTTTATGTTACCTTGTTTTTACATGTATATTTCCTATTCCTTATGACGTATCTCCAGGTTTCCTCATGGACACTCATGATATTTCGCTGCCTTTATTCTTATATCAAGATTCATATTAATTACTTCTTTGTTATTATATCTGTTTCACTGTGTGTTATGCTCAGCCGTATTTCTTTATCTTTCTTATACGGCAGGTATTAGAGGGAGATTGGAGCATGAGTGAGTTGTGCTTAGGATACTGTAACAATTTAGCTTTCCTTTCTTTTTATCGCAAGACATTTTGATGTGCTATACTAGCTTGGACACATTGTTTCGTTCCTTATAGACTTCGTTTAAGTTATTAATGTGAATCTAATAATTGGGAGCGTGTTTGATTCCGGTTTCCACCTGTGTCCAGTTTTTACTTTTGGACTTTATGCCTTTATTATTGCTTTGGTATGACACATGATTATGATGTTTCGTCTACTCTCGGAGCTGGTTGGGTCGTTACAGGGTGGTAGTTTAAATCGACCGACTAACATCAAACTTTTAGGGTGTCTGTTACTAGCCAAAATTTTAGCCACTTGGGTGTTATGATTTTTCTCTAAAGGGTATTTATAAAAGTAGTTTGAGCTTTGGGGAGTATTTGGGGGTTCATTAAGGTCATATTAGAAACGTGGAAATTTTGCCTAAAAATTTATAAGATGTATAAGTGTTATTTGCGGTTTAGGGCGTGCAAGTGGTCTAAAATTCTTTGCTTAAATCCAGAAAATGGAAAGTGTAAGAATAAAGTGTAACGTTGTTATGTAAGGAATCTAAATAGGTACAAAATGAGTTTAGAAATTGATTAGATCGCTTGAATCATCATAGTTGAGGTTAAGCCTTATTGGAGTGATGACCAAAGGATGTTAATATCAATACGTTTTTGTTGTTTTTAGGTTCTTGGTGAAGCTTCTTGAACCTTTTTGGATTAAGCTAGCTAAGGTGGAGTTTAATAGTCCCGCTTTTAAACTTCTTTTAAACTTGGGATGGAAATGATGCTAGTATGAATTTGTTGTGATATGTGATAATGTGTTTAATGTGATGCATGGATTTATGTGGCTATTATATGTTATATGCTACATGTTTTGTGATATGTGATTTCTGTTTTTACGCTCCATGGCTTAGTGATCAATTGGAGTGGGTTTTGTGGTATGCTCCATGGCTTATTATATATTTTATAATTACGTATATATAGATTCTGACGAATCAATTTTTGATTTTGATATGTGTGAAAACACATATTCATTTTTATATCAAAATAAACCCTAAAAAGTCAAAATTGTGCTTAAAATGCTTGAATATTGCTTATTTTGTCATTATGATTGTGTAGGTTTGGATAAAGTAAAAATCACAAGAAAACGGTCAAAACCGGACAAACGCGGACACGGGAACGGAAGAGCACGCAAAAAGCCAGGAGAAAGCAATCAAAAATCAAATGTGGTCAACTCAAGTCAACCTTTGGTCAACCTAAGTCAAACCACAAAAAGACAAAAACTCCAAATATTCCCAAATCAGTCCCTCATAAAGTCCAAAATTACAAAAATGGTCCTTAACTTTAAACGGGTGTTAACCCTTATACATCTTTGGCCCGTTATCTATAACAACCCAAGGCCCATTTCCCTTTTATAAAGCCCAAGTCAAAGCCCCGGGTCAAAATGAATTCAAACGCACCCTCTTATAAGTAAAAAAGGGCGGGAGAAACAGTTTTTACTGTTCATCTCCTTCCCCAAATTACCACGGGTCAAAAAGAGAGGGCAAATGCAAATTAATGACGTGGAAGTTCAATTCAAGTGATATAGTACACCTTGGCAGCAACAAACGTCACTCATGAGTTTTGATTGGCCAAACCCAACAAAGGATGCCACGTGAGCTTGAGAAGAAACACACAGGAGGATTGATTTTTGTGCTATATCACTCACAGAAGTAACACAAAGGTGTCACATCATGGATTGCCACGCTGGCAATCCGTGTGACAAAAATCCAATCCAACGGTAAATAAGTTGGATCCAATGATTGAAGAGTGATCAAGGGCCAATATCAAATGGAGCATGTAACTAACTAGAGACCTGGAAGCTTCTTATTCGGGCTATAAATAGACCTTCACTCTCACACACACGAGTACCTTTTTCTTTCTAGCTTAGCTTTAGCTTTTAGTTTTTAGCTTATGTAATTTTCATTTTAAATGTAATTTTCCTTAAGTAAACTTTTGTAATTTCCCTTTTAAAGAGTATTGTAATCAAGTTTTTAGTGAATGAAATTGAGTTTTACCTTAAAATAATCTTTCATAAGCTCTTATTTCTCCCAAATAAAGTTTGTTACTGTTACATAAGCTCTTAAGCTACTCATAAGCTCAAACAAGCTCATCTAAGTCTCTAAGCTTAGGTTTGAGCTTAATTAGTCCCTTAATCTATTTAAACTTAAAAATCAGATAAAAAGTACCTTTGCTTAATGGATTTGGACTTTTGGAAGGGAAGCTTAAAATGGAAGAGCTTCCAAGGACTTAACTAGCTTATCCAAAAGATAAGCTAGAGCTGTTGATAAGCTCTTTGAGCAAATTGAACCTTTGTTTAGCTAAGGTTGATTGTAAGTTTTCATTTACTTTTCCTGTCTTAATTCTCCTAATTTAGATTTGCTTATCTTACTTTGTATCTGGCTTATTTGTGCTTATTTCTATCTACTTGTGATTATTGATCATGTTTAGCCTTATGTTTTCAGACTTTGTAGTTTAAATTTCATTTTGTTTCTTATTGTTTCATAAATCAGCTAAAAACCAAAAAATAAATAGCATAGTTTTTAGCTTAATGATTCTAGCTTATTTACTTGTTGATTTGTGTTTTATATACTTGTTAAAAGCTGTTTGTAATCTGGTTTCTCATAAGTGTTCATTAGTTTTAAACTAGATAAGGCTTAATCAAATTTTAAGTGCTAAAGGAGTGTTTGGATTAGTAAAGTTTGACCTCAAAAAGTCAAAGGAATTTGGTAAAAGCTTTTGATCTAGTTTCTATTTAGATTTAAATGAGTAGTAAAGTTGTTTTCAAAAGTTAGATTTTAAAATTTAAAAAAGTTTAGTCTCACTTTGTTTGTTCCTACACCAGGGGAGTTTGTTTTTAAAAGCTAGTATAGGATTTTGGATCCAAGCTTCCTCAAGCTTTGTTTTTGCTTGTTAAGTGTTCAAACACACTTATTAAGTGTGTTCATTGCAGGTTTGACCACTAAGGTCACCTGCATTTTAGTTTTAGCCTCTTTGTCAATTGCATCAGATAGGAGTCTGCAGTCTTAAACTGCAGACCTTATGGTTAGATATTAAGCTAGCTTAAGTTAGTTTTATTTGTTAAAATTTAGTAGGTTAATAGTTAACATATAGATTTAGTTAGATTAAAACCTGTTTCTAAATTTCTGACTTATTCTCTAAGGTACATTAGCTTTTAAATTTCACCAAAATTTCTAAAAAGCCAAAAATAGTCGCAAGTAAAGTTTAGTTTCTAAATTTAGATTTTTAGCTTATTGGATCTGGTTTTATGAATTAGAATTATAGCTTATATCTAGTTTATCTAGTTTTCAAAAGCCTAGCTTCAGAAGTAGCTTATAGTGCATTTTAGCTTAATAAGTTTTTGAGCTTTTAGAGTAATTTCCTGAGTTTGCTATTTAGATCTTTAAATTCAGTTAGTTTAAAGTATTTTCAGTTAAGTTAGCTTATCATAATTAGTTGCTAGACATCACAAGCTTTCTAGATTAGCTTTTGGTTTTAAAAATAGTGCTTATTTAAGGGCTGTGTGCTTAATTTAGTAAAATTCAGTTTTTAAGCTTTCAAAAGCCTACCTCATGTAACAGCCTATTTCACAAGCTGTTTTTAATAAGCTCTAGTTATTTTAAATTCTTCCAAAAAGCATTTTCTTATAGCATTTAAGCTATTCTTTTAGAAAAGTCAAGTTGCAGTTACTAAGGAGCTTATTTGAGGTGCTAAACAACTTTGCTTTTATAAGTTTTTAAAAATAAAAAAAGGGGAAAGTGGAAGTCGGGGGTTAGCAAAACTCGAACTCCCGACCTCATAACCTCACCAACCCTTTATAACACCACACTCACTACCACTGTGCCCTTGGGTCTTTTCCGTTAGACTCTCACACAATTTAACTTTTATACACAATTTTCCTTTATAAGCCTTATAAGCTGTTTCAGCTTATTTCTTAGCTTATTCAATAAGCTGTGACATCGAGTTTATTTTTCCTAGGTTTTAATTAGTATAAGCTATTTTTTTGTATTTTTTCTAGAATTTTTATAGTTCGTTTAGTATTTTTAAACATTTATTTTCATTAAAAACTTTAAAAAATCATAAAAAATAGAAAACTTTATTTTTAGTTTTAAAATAGAATTTGTATAAAAATAGATAAAAATATTTTCTGAGTTTTTATAGTATTTTAGACTTTTCTAAGATAAATAATCAATTTGTAGAATTTTTAGAATTAATTTTGCTATTTTCTAGATTTAGATAGATTTAATTTTCGATTATAATTCATAATAAATTCAAAAAATGTCTAAAAAAAATTTCCTTTTTCTTAAATTTTCTTTTATCCAATTTAGGTTTTAAGAAAATTTTATTCGCATTTAGGAGTTAAATTTAGTATAGTTTGCTTATTTTGGTCGCATTGTATTGTTCCCGTTAATTGTTTTAGTGCAATAATTGTTTTTTTATTGCTTATTTTAATTGTTTCTTTAATTAGTAGTTTATAGATACTCAAATCAATCTTTATTTTATTCAAATCATTGTCCGAACATCTATACGTGGTTTCAATTCAATAAGTCGTTTGGGGGATAAAACGACCGGGAATCATACTCCCGGATAATATCTATTATAAAAATATATCTTGAAAAAATTCCTTTTAAACCGTGTGTCCCTCAAGGGTAACTGTAATTTCCATCGATTATAAATTTTATTTTATCTAACAAATTTTTGGCGCCGTAGAAAAAAAAAAAAGCTACACTTGAGGGGAGGCTAAATACCAGTTTGAGGGGAGGCTTATTATGAGTGGTTTGTTTCTATTTGAGAAGGGTTTGGGTGTTGGCTAACCACCACACAACAAATGGTCATCAGTTCACCATGCCTTACAAGCATAAGAACTGGCTAGTCCAAGAGCAAACGGCTGCTTGGTAAAGACCTTTCAAATCCGTTGATGGTTGCCAGGTTACCCAAAACTGGATGGTTATCACTTTCCATATTCTTTGAATGAAAAGTGGCTAGTCCATAGCAAACGGCTCATGGTAAAGACTTTCTCAAATCCGTTGATAGCTGTAAGGGTTTGCTAAAAATCCTATGGCCTTCACTCACCATGTTCTTGTAACAAAGAGTGGCTAGTCCAAGAGGGTACGGCTCTTGGTAAAGACATCATCAAATCCGTTTATGGCTGGTAGTTTGCCAAAAACTATACCTTTCAATGATTCACTTTCGAGTGATGAGGATAGTTTTATACTTATTTAATTGATGATTCTTTGTACCTGGTTCGTTGAGAAGACAAGCAATGGACATTGAAGTGTTTGGATATATCCTCCTGGTGCTCAAGCTGAAACGCGATGGAAACTTGAAGGTAACGGAGTCACCGTTCAAGTTTAGGGGAGGATTGTTGGGAATTTTAGAATTCATGAAGGACTGACATGATAAAGAATTAAATGCTGGAAGATTTGCTAAAGATAAGCATTAAAAAGTCAAATGTTTAGTTTCCATATAATTAAATGTTTAGTTTCCTTGTACAATTAAATGTCTTTTATGAGCATTTAATTAATCTTTTATGAGCATTTAATTAGATGGTCAAAGCATCTAATTAGCTTCCTTTGTAAGCCTTGTAACCTCTATTATATAAAGAGGGGTAGGGGTCTTAGTTTAGGGCACCTTTCCTTCACTCACATACACACGTGTAGTTTACACACATCTCCACCATTGTTGTAGCTTCAAGGTTGTAAAACCCCATCACTATTTTAGAGTGATCGTATTAATATATTGAGGCTTGTTTTGTTTACTTGTTCTTATAAGATATAAAGACTAGTTTCCGCATAGTCTTTGTATTGATCATTGCTTCAAAGATCTTTCGATAATTTCATCTCAACAAGTGGTATCAGAGCCTCGTTGAGAAGCTTTGATTGAGAAGAACACATTTCTACACATTTGGTGGTAGTGAAGAAGAAATGGCGTGCATGAACTTACAGGTACAAAACTGTCCCCTTGGTTGTGATTCTAAAATTAATGATCTTAATAATATGTATAATAATCTTGATAGACTTTATAATGATTGTTATATTAAAGTTCAAGCATATCAGAATGCTGTTAAAACATTAGAATCACAACAAGCATGGTATCAAAATAATCAGTTAGCCTATGAGGAAAAGATTAGGGTTTTGCAAAGAGATTTGGAAAATACGTCTAATGAGTTAAAATATTCTGAAAAAATCAATGCTGAGATAAAAATGGAAAAACAAGATTTGCAAGCTAAATTAGATAATTCTTTGTCCAGGTTTAATAAATGGAAAGAATCTTCTAAAAACTTAGCTAAATTGATAGATAATTATATGTCTGTGAAATCAAAGCTAGGTTTGGGATACAAGGATTATACAGGGCCAAATGAAATTTATTATCCTGAAATGCAAAGTATTTTTGATCCAGAAGAAGCGGATGATAAAACACTTTATTATCAAGAACATGTTAGGTTTGTCAAAGAAGGAGGAATGAATGCTGTTCCCCCACCCATCACTGGGATTTTCATGCCTTCCTCAAACCAACCTGACATTGATGAATCAAAAATGACATATGGTAAAAAGTCTTGTGAGTCCATTCCTGCTGAAGAGTCTTTGCCTAAACCTGCTGTTATTGAACCTAAAACAAGTGAAAATGTCGTGTGTAAGTCTAAGTTAAGTGCTGAATCACCTGAGTTTATTCCTCAATCTGTTTGTTCTAAAAATAAAAATGTTAAGAAAACAGATAAACTTAGGAAAAACAATAAGACTCCTAGAGGTAATCAAAGAGGATGGAATGGTATGATGAATCAAAAGTTAGGAGATAATTTTGAGTTCAAAAATAAAGCTTGCTATGTTTGTGGTAGTTTTGATCACTTGCAGCACACCTGTAAACATAAGAAAAAGATGAATAAACAAGAACAGGTTAAACCAATATGGAATAAGTCAAGACATGTGAATCACCAGAACTTTGTTCAAAAACCCTTTCATAAGAAAACATCTAATTACAACAGATGTATTAACAAGAATGTTAAGGGTACAAGATATGATTCTTCTAAAACAAAAACAAAGGTGAATCCGGTTAAGGCCTTAGCTAAGTGGGTTTGGAAACCAAAACAAGCTGTTTTAGAACATGTATCCAAATCGTCTAGAGCATCAAAAGTTTTAACCAGATATGATTATGTTGATGTCTATGGAAGATTCAAGTCGGTTCTGGCTTGGGACTTCCAAAAGCACTAATCCTTTCTTGTCTTGTGTTTCCTGTATATTTAAAAAAAAAAAAAAAAAGCTACACTTGAGGGGAGGCTAAATACCAGTTTGAGGGGAGGCTTATTATGAGTGGTTTGTTTCTATTTGAGAAGGGTTTGGGTGTTGGCTAACCACCACACAACAAATGGTCATCAGTTCACCATGCCTTACAAGCATAAGAACTGGCTAGTCCAAGAGCAAACGGCTGCTTGGTAAAGACCTTTCAAATCCGTTGATGGTTGCCAGGTTACCCAAAACTGGATGGTTATCACTTTCCATATTCTTTGAATGAAAAGTGGCTAGTCCATAGCAAACGGCTCATGGTAAAGACTTTCTCAAATCCGTTGATAGCTGTAAGGGTTTGCTAAAAATCCTATGGCCTTCACTCACCATGTTCTTGTAACAAAGAGTGGCTAGTCCAAGAGGGTACGGCTCTTGGTAAAGACATCATCAAATCCGTTTATGGCTGGTAGTTTGCCAAAAACTATACCTTTCAATGATTCACTTTCGAGTGATGAGGATAGTTTTATACTTATTTAATTGATGATTCTTTGTACCTCTTTGCTTATCATGGTCCGTTGAGAAGACAAGCAATGGACATTGAAGTGTTTGGATATATCCTCCTGGTGCTCAAGCTGAAACGCGATGGAAACTTGAAGGTAACGGAGTCACCGTTCAAGTTTAGGGGAGGATTGTTGGGAATTTTAGAATTCATGAAGGACTGACATGTGAAAGATAAAGGACTTAAATTTTACGAGTTGCACAAGAAGGAAACAAGACCAAGATATGCTAAAGAAGGAAACAAGACCAAGATTAATGTTGATTGAAATTAACATTAATGTTGAAGATATAGATTAGTCAAACATTAATGTGATGATTAATGTTAATTAATTAGTTTCCTAATTGTATTATGTTTTCTTTTGAAACAATAGGGACCAAATTGTTATTTTCACAAGTGTAAACTCTAATCCCTCTAGTATATAAAGAGGGGTAGGGGTCTCAGTTTAGGGCACCTTTTCTTGACTCACATACACACGTGTAGTTTACACACATTTCCACCATTGTTGTAGCTTCAAGGTTGTAAAACCCCATCACTATTTTAGAGTGATCGTATTAATATATTGAGGCTTGTTTTGTTTACTTATTCTTATAAGATATAAAGACTAGTTTCCGCATAGTCTTCGTATTGATCATTGCTTCAAAGATCTTTCGATAATTTCATCCCAACAAAGAGTAAATAAAGAATTAGTGTCGTTAAAAAAAACAGTTTTCTCACAACGTTGGTTTTTATTAAAAATGATCCTTTATTTTGGTACAAATTACTCGATTCAATGTTGATGAATTAATACCCGTAAAAATATTATTTTCTCACAACGTTGGTCGTTATTGAAAACAATATCTTATAAAGGTATTAACTACTAGATTTGATGTTTAATTATTTCTCCAGATTTTGCCCTTCAAAATAATCAAATAAGAAATCTAAATAACCCAAAGATTATTAATCAACAAGTATCTTTTTAATTCACACTTAACTCACTTATCGCAACTCACTTAATAAGCATATATAAATCTACTCGCTAAACATGGCAACTAAACTAACAATAATAAGCATGACAATAGAAGACATTTTTAGCAAAATTATACTACAACTAATTAGAATTAAAAAGAGATAAGAGATAGAACCCGAGTGATGAAACCGATACTAATAAAACCACATGATCTAATAATCTATCAAAATACTTAAGTTCAAGTGCTTAAAGCATTAAACTCGAGATATTTAGCTAGCTTAATAGATCCTTAAGCTCCACGCCTCATGTGTTGAACCGGGTTCATCATCGATAAGATAACAAAATTATGGCATCTAATAATATACCAAACAGTGAGCTAAATAGTCCTAAAACTAATTCGAAAGTATTTAAGCTTTTCAAACCGAGAAAAATAACCTCTATGTTGAGCGACTATCTATTTGAAACTAGTTAAGTAAAAATCAATTCCAAACTTAAACCGATTAATCTAAAATTAGGAAACTAATTTATTTAAACCGAAATAAGTCGAGACCTTTTAAGTACTTTTTAGAAACCATAACTTGTTAATCAGCTAAACAAACGAAACTACTCAAGAGCAAAATATTAATAAGCCTCTTTCCTGTCTACTGCTACTCGACGAAGATAATAAAAAAACAAAACTGTGAAGATAAAATAATAAGATTATATATTTGCTATCCTACTACTGTTATGTTATTCTATTAAAAACACCACTGCTAAAAAATAAAGACACAAAACAAAATAAAATGAAGATAAGCTCAATATCTCAAAGATACTGATGTTGTGAATAGATAAAGAAAGCATAGAAGGAATAAGCAAACTCATCAAACAATAAACCTGGAAATACTCTACAAAATATTCGATCCAACAAACATCCCAAAATCATAGCTCAACAAATTAAATGGTGCATTCAAATTGAATCTAAACTATTACATACGGTCGAAAATGAAAATTACATAAAAGAGGTAACCTATTCAAATTCTAAACTCTCTATTGCTACTCTATACCTATTCTAATCTATTTTACTACCGGAAAAAACAAGATAATATAAAAAAATGATAAGATAAGATAGATAGTTCCATGTTGTTGCGTTCATTATAAGCAGAAATAGAAAAATGGACTCAACTCTTTGATGGGCCTAGATTAGCACATCTATCTGATGGGCCGAGTCCACTTTAATTACTGGGCCTAGTTTCAATCTTCCAATCATTTTCTTTTAGCTTGGGATGGGCTGCGTGGGTTGGATTGTTAACCAATGTTAAGTCTTGAGCCTTTAATAAGTATGGTCGGTCTGACCCATATAAATGGTGTCGGGCCAGCATAATAAGAGATGAAGGCACTATCGGACTCGAAATCTCGTGCTCTTTCTAATGACATGCTCGTGAAATTTTTCCGACTTGGTCTTGACTTCAAATAATAAGCAAGACATAAAAACATAATACAAACATATTTTCAAGATGTGTGTTTAAGCACACATCAAATTTGTTGATCATGCGCCGACAATTATTAAAGAACTTTTCAAGAATCATATAAACAACAACGTTATCATTGTTCATTCTAGAACAAGTTCTTCGACAGCTATAACAACTAATGATCTTCAACACCAACTTTATTTGAAGATGAAGTCAAATCTTTAAAATCAAGTTGATGATCAAGAGTTGTGGGATGTTCTAAAGCGTAAGTTTGAAAAGTCTTCAGCCTCGTCCGGTCCTTGCAGAACAGATGTTTTTCACGAACATGATCACGATGACCATCATGAAGATGATGCTCCTCTTGAGGGGGAGAAAAGAGCAAAAAGACGAAAGACATCAAAAGGCTCGAAATCTGCAAGCGGATTTTAATTAAAACAACAAGCTCAAGGATTCAAGACTTATGTATCTAAATGTCAACAACAACAAAAATGTGATGCGTGGGTTGAGGAAACAGTAATTGATGAAGATGAAGTGATTCCTGAAGATGAAACTGTCACACCCCCAAACGGGGCCTGGACGGAATACGTGTTCGAGGGCGTGACGTCATAACAATCCGATCACAAAGCAATAAAGAACGACCACTAATCATGGACGTTTGAAAAAGTTTACTCGTTGCATAAAGTAAAATAAATTCAAGTTTTACAGCCCATAATAATTAAGTTAAAAGTAGCGGAAGCATAACAAAGTTTTGATAATGACAACGAGTAAATAATAGATAAGTCTTGAAATTGGCGAAGTCACATAGCACATAGACTCCACATAGCATCAAGAATCAATCCAAGCTAAGCACCTGAGAAAACATGTTTAAAACGTCAACATAATGTTGGTGAATTCATAGGTTTAAGTTAATACAAGAGTGGACCACAAGATTTCAAAACGTATGCGACTACTATAACAGATACAGCATCACATAAAAAGTATTTACTGTTGCGCTAAGCTCATGACACTGAAGCTAATAATCAACAGGGCATGTTACATCATGTCGCATAGTATTCCTACCCTTAACCGGTGTCCCAAACCAAAGACTACCATAGTGCACAATCGACATGACGTATATCCGTTTGTTCTTCGTTAAGTGGAACCAAAGCGGATAGGGATAATTAGTCCCAATAGATCTATTTACTCACTCGCGCTCCCTCAACCGGTCCTCCGGTCGAGAAATTAACAGTTCATGATAATTTGGGCAGTAGTAGGTTTGTAAGCAACTTAGGCAACACATAAACATGTAAAACTCGCGTAAAGAACTGTGTCCAATTTAAAAGCAAACAATGTTTCTCACCCCATGGTATAAAGCATTTGTAAATCAGTAAAAATGTGGGGCTATGAACTCACCTTAGCAAGGATAAGCGATAACCACAACAAATGATGAAGATATAAGGAGGTCTAGCCGCGACCTAGAGTAAATATGGGTATGACTTAGCATTCGTCAAAGAAACAAGTAAAGCATCCATGTTCATCATTTAAAGCATCCAAGTGTGTTTGCGTTTTAGTAATAAAAGACTTTGAAACTTTACCATGTCTTAGTTAAATCCCGACACTTGCAAAAAGTTACTATTTTTAGAAACTTTCCCTTTTAGGAAACTTTTTAGTTTCAAAACGTTAATAGCGTCCCCTATTTTCTTAAGTTTCCATATTTTACAAATCGCTTAAACAATTCTAAACCGCCTAATCCTTATGTTTAAATCGCCTAAATGTCCAATTCGTACCATTTTTAATAATCCTACTTTTTATTAAGGTCGTCATCTCAAATAACCTTTCATGACATTTCTAGTTGTTCTAACTAATTACTTAACATTCCTATATGTTTCGCTTGCATTTAAAACATCCAAAATCGTCCGAAAGTGCCCGAAACCCCCTTTTATTATTCCAATCAGCAAGCATTAATTAGAGTGTTTCTTAAAAATCTATTTTTCCGATTTGTGGTAAAAATGTCTCTCGTTTTTGACTTTTAGGCTAAGCGGTTGCCAACGTTATAGTAAAATCTCATTTCGACTGTTGTTTTTATATTAAGACGATTCGGACCCCGAAGGGCCTCCGGGAAAAAATTTTTTTTTCGGGCCCGTTTTAGCTGCTGATCTGGTCATTACTATTTCCATTTTCGCCGAAAAATGTTTCGAGTTTCATTTGGCCATAACTTGGCCGTTTTAAGTCCGATTTTAAAGTGTGATATATGAAAAATTATCTATTCGAAATGAGCTCTTCGAAAACTACTTTTACGCCTAATGAAAACATTTTTAAGTCGCTCAAAACCACAAAACTAATTCGGGACAGCAAGTTTGTTTTGCCGAAATATGACCAAAAATCAACCCAACTCGCATATTAGTGCCTAATCTAGTTCAACCTTTATTTACAACTAATCCACCACAAAACTAACCTTAATCCAACCTAATCTCTATTGTTGCAACTCTCATCAACTCTCAATCTCACCAAGAACATATTATAAAACATAAACATAAAGTGGTAACAATATTTACTTTCATTTTATAAGAGATGACAAATATTAACTTATTTCTTTTGTAAAAATTTACACAAACACATGGATCTTTTATGAACAACATAGATCTATAAAGAAAATAGATGAAACCAACAAAGATTCAAGGAACACTTACAATCAAGAAGAAAATGTAGCAAAAACACTAGATCTATACCCAAGAATTATAGATCTTCAAAAACCCAAATAATCTTACAAACCCTAATTTTATAATTCTTGAAATCTTTGAAAAATAACCAACCAACACTTGGATCTACCTTAGATAACCTTAGAAGTGAACTTAGAATACTTGGATCTTGCTAGAAATCAAAAGTTATGGAAGTGTTTGTGTGTTGAGGTGGTGCCGTGAGCTAGGGACACAAGGGAGGAAGAAAGAAAATTTTTGAGGCTAGTGTAATCGTTTTGACCGATTTCGACCGTTTTCGACCGATTTCGACCGTTTTCGACCGATTTCAACGGATTTCGACCGTTTTCGACCGAATCCGTACGTTTTCGACCGATTTCAACCGTTTTCCACCATTTTTTATAGATTTCGACCGTTTTCGACCGATTTCGATGAATTTTGACCATTTTAAAGCGTTTTATCCGTTTTTATAACCGTTTTTTTAGTTTCCTTTTTTAAAAAATTATAAAAGCGGCATGAGACGGTATATGACACAGACCCAACCAACCATTTTCAAATGTTTTAATCCGTTCCTAGACCTCAAAACCCTATGTAGACCCATCCTCCTAAAAGACCCATCTAGACCCAAACCCATCTAAGACCCATGACCCAACCCAACCCAACCCAACCATTTTGCCACCTCTATTGTACGTAAACTAAAGGGTAAATTACAAATTATGTCCTTAAAGTTTCTCGAAATTGCAAAATCGCCCGTAAAATCAAGTTTATTCCAATTATGTCCCTTTATCTTACGTGGCATTGCAAAAAAGCCCACGAACCGTTTTCTCTAACGATTCTCCCGTTATGTACCTTGAGGGTATTTCTGTCATTTCGTTCTTCCAACCTATTTACTCACCTAGCTAACTTCGATTCCCAATGTTACTCTTCTTTGAAGGACTAAATTTGCAACGAAGTAACTTCAAAGTTTCCAACACACCACTTATTTAGTCGACCTCAGGTATGACTACAATCACTACATACACACACACACTTAAGAACAAATCCTTCATTTCCTTTAATTTATGTATTGCCAAAAAGACTCCCACCAAGAACATT